>JACXGM010003117.1:0-43263 GCA_016801145.1 Umbra pygmaea | reverse complement strand
GCTAACTGCTGGCTTCATGTTACAACCTTATGGTTACTAGTCAGATGCTATAACCACAAGGCTAACTGCTGGCTTCCTACAGGCCTCCATTTCAATTTGTTGTCCTCTCCAATTTAAACTGTTCCTGAACTCCCACCTCATCTCCACCTCCTATCAGTTTCGATTGGGTAGTCGAATGAACCAATCATAATCTTCCTTCCCACAGAACATGTTTGAGAAAGGAAAACTGGAATGTACATGGAACAGGTCCTGGCTCTGGTGGCTGGCATTATTAATGATCTTCATTGTCATCCTGCAACACCTGGTATTGTAGTGTCTTGAAAGGGAGACAGTGAAGTCCTGATGACACGTCGACTGAATGCATCACCCTCAGCAGATCCATGTGGTCAGTCACCTTTGAGTTGTCAAACCATGCTGTGATGCAGCCTGTCAGTTAACTGAAAATGGAACCCTTGTAGAACACCGAGGACACATTTCCTTAGCCTCTGGTGTTTATACAGAATCTGACATTATTTTTCTGTGGCCTTGTGGATTGCTTTCCTTTCACCCTGAAAAATTCCAATTGCATTTTATACGCAACATCTATGATATAATATAATAAATATCAGCTGTGTGGTTTCAAGATGACCTTTTCTGACATCTCCACGATTGCTGGTGCTGGGCAAGTTCGTATTGTCAAAAAATGCAGATGACTTCTAACTTTAAAAAGATAGTTTCTTAACACTTCTTACCATTGCACAATAAATGAAATGCTCTTCATCTGATATTCCTCCCTGATTGAGAATATATCACTGATTACAATATATCAGAGTACAACATGTTGTGTAAAGAACCTGTCGGGAATTAGGGTTATGTAAATCAGATTATCCTGCCATGTCGCTCCCCAGCGACTCCATGTGTGCAGATCGGGCATCTGTAAATTCATTTGTGGAAGTATAGTTGGTGAATGTAATCATCCCGTACATGATCCGACTAAAGGCTTCCGAGTTGGATAAGCAGGGCGAAAAGAATCTGCAGCTTGGCGACATGTGGTTGAATGAACCATTTGCGCGCCCCTCATCGAGTTGCGAAGCTGCCGACAAGGCAGGGTTAGTGGGAATTGAGAGGGAAAATAAACTAACTGTTTGATAACTGGACATACGCAGCACCAGCACTACTAAACATGGAGCTTGCTTTTTCTCATAGTTGGCAGTGATGTCAGATATGGAAAGATTGAAACCACAAACTGATATTTATCATAAAAAACTCTTGTTAACCAATTGGAATTCGGCTTCCCAAAACTTGTGTTTGTGGGATGAAATAATATAATTTTTTGAGCAAATACTGGTTCTTTCACAATATTTGTTCTAGCGCATTATTATGGACAGATTCATACAACCTTATGTCATACCACTTGCATTATCTTGACCAAGCTCTCCTTTAATGGAAGCTTCCCGATAAAAGAGACATTCAAATAATTACTTCAAGCGATTTAGGAATGCAAACAAATGATAGATTTACATAATTGTTCCCCATAAATCTGTCGTGCAAGTACGAGTGGGCCAAAATTCCAACACAACTATTTGAGATAATGGTCAACAATTTAAAGAAGCATTTGTGTTCAGTTATTGGAAGAAAAATGGCACAACCTGTTATTGAGTTCACAGACATTCCAAATAAAAGAGACAAAGAAAAACATATGATAGAGGTTTTTTACTACATCTATGCTACCTAGGCTACTACACAATGCAACATATAATTATGTAAACAGTAACAAATGACAGGAAATAACTGCACACCTCAGTGGTGTGAAAAGCCACGAGGCCAAAGAAACATGCTGGAGTGTGTTAATGCATCTATAAAATGGTTGCCAACATTTTATTTGTAAAAAAAAGTGTTTTCAATCAGTATTTTTAGCAAAAGAAGGCGTGCGGTTATCATCTAAAATTAACGTACCCCCCACCATTTATCTTACTGTTGCCATGCTAGTATGCCACAAAAAACAAGTAGTTCCTATTGAGGTAATCATTTAGATTGTTTATAACAAGGTCTGAACAAATATGTACATTATGATTTAATTGAAATAAAATTGTAAACATTTTTCATTCTGCTTTATTGATGCATTTGTTTATGCGATTCACATTTTGGGTTGAAACAGACCCTGTCAACAGTGGACCCTGTCAACAATCGTACTGACACTGCATTTGCGTTACATTGTATTTCTGGATATATTTCGAAATATTAATTGCAAGCCAATATGCACAGTATTGTCTGGGAATGAAAATAAGGGCTGACTTCATGTATACATTAGTTGGCCATTAATGTGTTTCCAAAACCGATGTGAAAATGACTTGCATATTTAAAAATTTGTGAGCAAAATCAATTAATTGCACTACTAGGCTATATACAACACTGAGATGGAGGAAAACAATTGTATGCCTCAACAATGGCACATGTTTACTAGTCTGCTTTAAATGATTTTGTTTAAAATATCAAATTTTTGGGTTGATACAGACTCAAACCTGTCAAAATCAGACACTGTGTGGCGGTCCACGTGGCATAGTGGGCTAAGTCCCAAGTTACATAATATAAAAGGTGTGACATATAAATATTATGGCTCAGTGAAGCCTAATCAAGAGCTTATCTGGCACTAACATGGTGGCTACATTCCAGCTATGTTCTGTATAACTATAATAATATTTCTGTACAAAGGAAGTTAAACGTTTTTTGAACCAATACTTAAAAGCAATAGTGCAATTACTAGACAACTGATAAGGTAGCATGGTAGCTGTTCATATATATTTATATTCATATATATATATATATATATATATATATATATTTATTTGTGCTGAAAAGTTTGCATACCCAAAGTCGTGAGCATGAAAAACTTTTAATTTTTTCATTTCTCATGGGATTCATATTCAACTGTAGTTCATAACAGAATGGCATAATCATAAAACAAAACATGGCAACAAAGAAAATAATGAAATTACCCCTGTTTAATAGTCTGCATACCCTAAGTCATGGGTCACCAAACCCTTCCATGGAGGGCCTAGTGTATGCAAGTTTTTGCTTTTACCTTGAACAAGGCTGATGGAGTAGCTCATTAATTGGTTAGGATCTCCCCTCACCTGGCAGTCTAGGTCCTAATTTGGCTCTAATTGAAGGGAAAGACTAAAAAACAGCATACACTAGAACCTACATGGAAGGGTTTTGGGACCCCTGCCCTAAGTTCTCAATACAGTATATTGGCCCCTTTAGCATAAATGACAGCATGCAGTCATTTGTGATAGTTGTCTATGAGGCCCCAAATTATTGCAGTTGCTATATCTTCCCATTTGTAAAAGGCCTCCAGGTCATGCAAAGTCTTTGGTCATCTTGCATGAACCACAATTTGGCTAAATGATATTAAGGCCAGGAGGCTGTGATGGCCACTCCAGAACCTTCATCTTTTTCTGCTGTAACCACTGGAGGGTCAACTTTGCCTTGTGCTTAGGGTCATTGTCATGTTGGCATGTCCAAACATCCATGTCCCATGTGCAGCTTTCGTGCAGAGGAATGCTAATTGTCTGCCAGTGTTGTCCATCAAGCGGCTGCAAACAACTGTGTGATAATTAATGGCTTCATATGATCACTATACTTACATAACAGTCAGAATTTTTGCATGAACAGTCATTGTGAAAATCAATGACAAAATGTCATAATTTCTGCCAGGGGGTGCAAACTTGTGAGCACAACTAGACTGGAAGACAAATTATTATTTCATTGTTGCAGAAGAAAGTAAATAATTGAGAGAGAAAGCATATACATTTTGCAGGTGCGATTTCCTCTTTCCATACATTTGTTTTGCCACTGGAATATATTGTTTTTTTTGGAACACAAGGATTTACATACTTACCATATGCTGCAAAAGCATGCTAGCTGTTCCCATGGAATACAAAACAAATTACAATGTCTCTCAAATATTTTCACCACCTTTTCCACAGTATTGTGTTACAACAAGAAATCAGAATGGATATTATTAGGAGCTTTTTGTCAAATTGGTCTAAATTAATAACAAAAAAGAAAATAATTGTAGCATGTTTGCTCTTCCCTAAAAAGGATTATGCTAACACTAAGTAGCAACTTCTCTGCTCTAGTTAGCCACTTCCTTAGGCAACATGCAGCAACATAAAAACAATATCTTACTCTCATGCACAAGAGCTTCAGTCCGAAAATAACAAACTATCTCTTTAAGCTAAAATAAAAAAAACAGGTCAGTCAGCTTGCCATATTTACTTTGAGGCCTCTGCCAGAGGAGGGTTTTATCCTCCCCCCATCCGCCTTCTATGTATTCCTCTGTTTTATTCTCTGAGCAGAGATCACATGACAGGTGCATGTTACATAACTGCGGGTGCTAAAAATACACCCAGCTCCTGAGAAATTCATGAGGGAAGGTCTGGGAGTGATCCCATGTCCTCCGGCAGACAGCGAGCCAGGGAGCTGGGCTGAGCGGCCAAGCCAAACGCCACTGAGAGAGAAGTTACTGTCATGGTCCTCCTCTCGCAACCTCATTCATTGCTGTCTAGTTCACCAGATTCCAGTCCATCAACACAGCACGGTGAACAGAGGAAACAGCCACTGACCAACCTCCCACTCGACACACAACCACCGGATATCAAAATAACATCCTCCTGGGTTGAAAGGCCAAGCCGGCACGTCTGTAAAAACCCACTTGAGAGTGGTTTAAAGTCTACTCTCATTGTAGACACGATCAAGTAGTTTCCGCTGTTAATTCTAAGTTAGGCCAGAAAAATCTGTCATGCTAGCCAGGCCTTAATCTTCTGTGTATTGACACGCATAACACATTGAACCCCATGAAGCACTCTATCAATTTTCCAAGATCACATTCCACACACTTCAGTGGGAAGTCAGGACAAGACTGGAACATGCAGAAAACTGATGTGACAGCTTGGATTTTTAAGATTCGCTCTATTGTAAAATGCAACTCTGAAACTCTTGGAAGGGGGAACAATGCTGTAAACATATTCAAGCTTTACAGCAGCCATAGAGATCCATTACTGTTATTATACCTGAACACTAAAAGTTCCATATTTGTTGTCAAATCCAAATTCTATCTACGGCCATGTGTCATCACAACAACTCTCATCATTCCCAGTCACTAGCCAGCTAGCAATAGAATCAATGCTTTAACCTAGAGTGTGGGTTCAGCTTGGTGCTACAAAACAGTGCCAGACATGGCTATACCACATTGGAAGAAACAAAAGTTTATTTAAATTTGGCAAGCATCTGGATTGAACATGAAAAAGGAGGGGCATTTGAAGATTATAACAAGTTGACAGTGTTCTGGACCTGTTTATTTTGTCTGTTCAATATTTACAATGGAGCAATAATGATACACAAGCTAATGTTTTTGCATGCTGGCTTCAAACCGTAGAGAATGTGTCCTGATCTGAACCCTAAAGTCTGATGCTAAAACAGTGGATATCACATTAAAGTGTTTAGCTCTAAGCTACCAGTTCTTGTTCCTCTAACTCTGTCTCTGAGGAAGTTCAAAACAAAAGGGACCGCGCCGCTTGACCCCAGTCCCACAGAACAATGTAAAGTTTATGTGAGTCACAATGTGTGTCTTCTCTCTGCAACTCTCACTTGGAAACAATAGAGGCCTTAATCACTGCCAGTGTTGAGCTTTAGAAATCACCACAACTGCTCACAGGCATGGAAGGAAATAGACAGAGAAATACAGTGATAAAAAATGGTTTAGTGAAAATGCCTCTAAAATGTCACCAACATTTAATTTTACACAATTCTTTGCACTACGCAGTTTGGACCATTTCCATAAGCACACTGCCAGGTAGTGAAATATACAGGTGTATCTAAAAGTTTAAATTCTAAGCCCTGCGGGGTCAACCACTTGAGCTGGTCTAATATGCATAATGACGTGCAAAACATCTATATTCTACACCTACGTCTAGTGAGTGGATATGCCCTTGCCTGACCATATGTTCCTAACAAAAGGTGACTGTCTGAGGCAGGGTTAGGTGTGCCTGGTGCTGGAGAACCACAAGGCCTGCAGGTTTGATGGGCATGAAGAAGCAAGACTGGCCCCTGGTCTGTGCCACAGAGAAATGCACCAATCCTCCAAAACGTATGCATAGGTGTTACTTGTATTCTTGTTCATCTTTATTTCCACAAAGATAGATTTTCATGCACATTCTAATTTATTTTGCTTTGTTGCTGCTTATCAGATGTATCTGGAGACAGGAAGAGTTTGGTGGTCTTCTATGCGAGGTAGGAGTCACTTTTCAGGTATAGCCCAAACACTGCAGTCTGTTTTGTGGGTGTAATGTTTCCTGACAGGATGACAAGACCACATGGACACACACCCAAACACACACACACACCCACACACACAGTGCAGACAGACCAACTTGCCAAGAAAAGAAACATGACAGTGAACCCGCTAGCATTAGCGTGAATCTAGGAGTCTGGTGACAGGTTCATTAAGTTGTTTGTGTGCGCTTAGCTCAACCTCATATAAATAATCAGGTGCCTGATTCAGAGGACATCTGATCTGACATGCCAACGACAAAGGGATCCAAGAGTTCAGATAGGGTATCATTATAATCACACCTTGAGGTGAGACAAGCTTTGCAGGCAGTTACTTGGAAGGGTGTGATGCGGCACCCAAACTGCAGGCATGAGACACAATCCAGCACACAAATCACACACGGACAACTTTGCTTTTCAAATCAATGATAGGAATTGTTTTTAGTATCCAAATTATTCATACACTGTGGTAGATGTAGCCTCATGCCACTGAATATTTAACAATATTGCTTTAATAAGCATCCCAGAATGAAACTGTGAAGCTTTACTGGACATATATAGTAAGGAAGATTATGTTTCCGCTGAACAAGTAGATTAAAAGCCATGTTGCAGCAGTACATGGGGCACCACAGACCACTGGACAAAACCGCACCACTTCAACCTGTACGTTAAGCCGTTCAGGATGTGACTTCGTATGAATGCGCCGTATATTGTACATGATTGTTGAAATGTACAGTATGGCAAAGTGAAATCACAAGTCCATCGGAAAACCGTTTGAAAAGTGGGCTGGCCCTGTTAAACTCTCCATTTACCTTCTCAGACTGCTTGTGGCTAGAAGTGATGTGTTGTCTTGCTCTTCCCTATAATTTATCCTCTCTATGTGTCACTGGCCCCAGTGTTCTGCTTCATAACTGTCAGACTTGTATAACAAGAAAAGGTCTAACGTTGTAGGCCCTGAGGAATGATGCAGCAGCCCCTCACGAGACAACTCCGATGTCGCCTACTTTATATCTAACGAATATCCCATAACTCCCACTTTAGGAAATTCTGTGTCATTCTGTAAATACTGGAGCACATTGGCAAGAGGTCATTCATTCGGCAAAAGTGCTGTTTGATATACTACACGTGATTATCAACTAACTAAAGAAACAGACACTGATCCATAGTCCCTCAAAGTCCCTCAGTTTGAGAACCTGTTTCTTGGTACACATACAGAGGGCAGGCCTGCTGATTGATAGCTGAATGGGAAGGTGGGAAAGGAGGGTAACAGGGGACTTCACTAACCTCCACGGACTCCTTCCAGTGGGTAGAAGAAGGCCACCAGCAGGTTCATAAGCACAGCCAGGTTGAAGGATATACTGCTCCAAAAGGACATGTTGCGGGAGCACCAGTACAGAATGGGCTGGGCTGGAAGAGGGATGAGCACACCGGTCAGACATAATCAACAGAACCAGTGCTTTCATCATCATCATCATCATCATCAGCACATTACTGCTGTATTCACAAATCACATCATAGGTGATAAACATACAGTTAGGTTCATAAATATTTGGAAAACCACTAAGTTATTATTGTTTCAGCTGTCTACCATAGCATATCGGAGTTTAAATTAAATACATTGAAATTATAGCACAATTTATATGTGGTCCCTCCCTTTTTAAGGGTCCAAATGTATTTGAACCACTGGCTGCTTAGTTCTTCAATGGCCAGTTGTGTGTCATTCCCTCATTGGTTAAATTACAACTAAGCAGTTAAAAGGTATATATTCGATTCCAAATGTGGAATTTGCATTCAGAACCAATTGCTGTAACCCTCAATATGAAGTCAAAAAAAAAACATCAGCGAGATATCAAAAATATTAGGTGTGGTCAAATCAACTATTTGTACATTCTTAAAAAGATAGAACACTTTGCTGAGCTTTAAGAGCACCAAAAGGCTCAGAAGACAAGGGAAAACAACTGTGGTGGATGTTGACATATCTGTGTCAAAGTCAACAATCATGAGAAGACTTAACCACAGTAAATACAGAGTGTTTACCACAAAATGGAAACCATTGGTAAGTCTCAAAACAAGGAAGACCTGATCAGATAAGTTTTGCAAACAAATGACAAAAACCCAGTGAAGTTCTGGAACAACATAGTGTTTTGGCATGGGCATGTATGGCAGACAACGTAACTTGTTCCCTGTATTTATTGATGTGACTGCTGACAAAATCAGCAGGATGAATTCTGAACTTTTAAGTCGATTTTATCTGCTCAATTTAGTCAAATGCTGCAACACTCATTGGGTGGTGCTTTACAGTGAAGCAATGGGCAATGCCTTGAAGCATATTGAGAAAGCAACCCACACCTTTTTAGGGCAAATAAGTGGAATGCTGCAATGGCCAAGTCTATCACCTGACATGAATCCAATTGAGCATGCATTTCACTTGTTGAATGCAAAACACCCCAAGAACAAGCAGGAAATAATGACAGCTGCAGAAAAGCCCTGGTAGTGCATCACCAGGAAAGAAACCAGTACTGGTGATGTCTATGGGTTCCAGACTTCAGGTAATCAACTGCAAAGGATTTGCAACAAAGTATTAAATCAAACACCCAAAGTGCTGTAATTCCTACACCTTTCACGTGACTTGTTCATATTCATTATTTAATTTTAACTCTAATATTCGATGGTAGAAATTAATTAAATTATGGTAACAACATCCAAATATGTATAGACACAGCATATATTGCAGATGTACACAAGCATCTAAAATACAAGACACATACTGCTAGGAGTTTCAATGATGTCTAGTAGGACATTTTGAAAGTTGAATAGGCCCTTTTGCATTTGGGTGCAGTAATAATCTGATTATAATATAAAATATAATGTAATTTTTTAGCTGGTATTAGAGGAACTAACTTAGATTTTGTCTTCAAGTAAATAACACAACCCAATGGTACATATCTTTTGGCCATCAACAACTGATGCAGGAACTGGCCTAATGTAGGTGTTTTCCTTGTTTAGGTCAACTGATCCCCAGTAGGCCAGCATTTGTCTCCATTAACCAATCAACCAATCAAGCAAAGATTTTGACCAATAAAGAGCTCATTTGGTTTATTTGAACTAGTTTAATGGTCATATGCACAGCAAAGTGCCAAAAATTGTGTAAAGCCAATTAGCATGCCTATTTGTGTACATGATCTTGGAGTATGTTCAGTTTTGTCCAGCCCTTGACTCAGGGAATTGAACTGGCTTTATGAAGATCAACCCAAAACAAGCACACCAGACTCTCCTACTGCCCACACGGCCTGGGGTCAGAGGGTTGGTTGTTTGCCAGGATGCTGCTATTTTGGAATTATAATATTTTCTTTTGAAATGAGGAACTGCAGGGTGGGGACTTTTCTAAACAAAATCCACCACACTCATGACATGTGGTCAGCAGCGACAGAACAACATGGGCTCTCAGATGGCGTGTGGCTGATTCATTGAGATAAGACAGAGGCGTGTCACGTGTTGATAGTGCAAACCCTCTGAGCAGGACTGTGCTTACACTGAAGGGAAGGCAAACACACACACACTCCCATTGAGGAAACAAAGAGTTCAGTCATACAGTGACCGCAGTCTGGGGGTGGGTGGCAGGATCATGAGCTGGCCGTTAAAAGGGAGACACCCTGTGCATCTGTAATACTCTTTCCTCACATGCTTAGGTTCTAATGTTTGCATACAAATCGTGAGAAATGTGAACATAGCATATTCTCACTGGCTAATGAAGCGCCTTGCTCTTTCCCTCTCTGGAACAACAAGGTGGAATGATCCCATTCATCAAGGAAGAACTAATGTGTTCCTTCATTATACTCTCAAGAAGTCATTTCGAAGGCTCACGCCAATTGCTCAGGGTTTGTCCTGCATTAACCCGAGTGGGCCAGGGGCCAGCTGTTGTGTCTGAACAGAGAATTGACAGAATGCTGCTCCCTGGAAGGGACCCCACCCAGATTGACCTCCAATCCCATTAGTCCCTGGAATAGGATCACGCCCTAATCTCCAGAGCAGCTCAGCCTCTTATCTGTCTATCTATACAGTTCCTCCTGGTCGCTGGCCGGCTGTGGCCATAACAATTGGAATGAGTGCGTGCAATGTGTCTCTCTGGTAGGAAAATAGAATTCCCATCTGACATACCATCTGCAAACAACTGTGATGAGGTGATGTATGCGGATGTAAAGTACGGGCTTTGAAGTACCACAGAAAAAAGGCCAGAAGCTGCTTGCCGGAACAGCTCTGACTGTTGGGCGTGAACGTGCCAATCAAGCATTTCACAGTTCTGTTTTAAGACTTTAGTCACATGCCACAATAACTTTCTCCACAGTTCTCTTGCTGCCATGTAAACATTTCATTCCAACCATACACCGCACATGTCATCCAGATCATATCACATGTCATCCAGCTCATATCACATGCTATAATTAGCATACATGCCCTCCTCCATCTCTTGCCTCCGGGTTTCAGGGAGAAGCCCAACTACGCTGGAGGTCTCCTGAGAAACCTGCAGGGGTCAGGGAGGGGCGAGGTCATGTAAAGCAGGTATCTAGTGTAAAAAGGTAGGGAGAGGGACGCACAGGGAACCGTGTTTGCGTTACCGGTGGTTGGTTCTTGAGTACCTCGCAGCTTCTTCTGCCAGTTCATCTCGTTGAAGAGGTCCTCGGAGCGCAGGAAGAAGTCGTTGATCTTGCTGCCCTGCTCGTCTCTCTCTGTGGTGTAGTACACCCTCAGCTTGGACTCGTTGGTGAGGAACTCACAGATATTAGGCACGGGGAACACAATCTGTTCCATAGTGCGATCCAGTCTCACAATCTGAACACAACCACATGTCTAGACGTCACAGACCCTCTTACTCAGGGACGACCAGCAATTCTGGGCCTGGAACTTGATAGGCTCCAAACATTAGAGTGGCATGTCTTTAAGTTATTTTTCAAGGCTAAGCCATTCTTCAGCTAGAATACAGTTCTTATCTTGTAGTGCAGTATCTGCATTGGCTATTTTTGTTCGTGAAACCGCTGTGCAAAACCATACACATTCTTTTGATTACTTCTTCCTCGTTTGAGGTTTAGTGCATTGTCAACAGACAGCATTCTTTCCTTTCCTGAGTGCACAGTGTAACACGTGCAAACATGCCAAAGCTGCTAGTCATTTTCATACACTAATAAAATACTGACAGTCTCAAAACAAGGCTAAGAAAACAACAGGACTGTCACATGCACAGGGTAAGAACATTTCAAATCATAGTGATGCCAACAATACATGTTGCAATCCGCTAAACTGAACACAAAGGTAATAAAAAAATGGAAACAGTGCATGAATTATAAACTCCATCTAACTGGACAGGGGAAGAGCCAAAATGGCTGACATGACTAACCTCAATCTGAGCTGTGTGCTTGGCGTAAAACTCCAAGGCTTCATCCCCTTCCCCATAAGTCTTCAACATGGCTTGCAGCTCCTTGTTGTGACGAGCCAGCTGAAACAAGAAGACCATATGACTGGACCGCCACATAAGGAATCCCATTATAGTAATGCATTGTATCAAAAATGACCATCTGGCTAACTTTAGTTATTGGTGTTTGATTATTTCTCCTTGTGTATGACAGGTGGCATCAAATTGATTGGGTGTGCTGTTGGAGTTTGCCTCCTGCCTGTAGGTACAGAGGCCTGAAACTGACACCAGATCATTGCAGCATCAGACCTGTTTGAAAGAACATGCTGCTGTTTATCTTTGTGCTCCAAGTAGAGGATACAGTGTTAACCCACAGATTGAAAGTTTTTTTTAGCAGGTACAACTAAATATTTATGATACTAGTTGTCAGTCTCCCCACTCCACGGACCCTGATTCAGTGGCTCCGTTACCCACTGACTCCATGTATGTGTTTCTGTGTCTCCCTGATTGTTTATATCAGAGGTGTCAAACCGGTTCCACAGAGGTCTTAGTGCATGCTGGTTTGTGGTCTTTCCCATCAATTAGAGCCCAATTAAGACCTAGACTGCCATGTTAGGAGAGATCCTAACCAATTAGTGACCTAATCAATCAGTCAGGTATAAGGTGTAAGTAAAATCCCGGTTTGACACCTGTAGTTTATATCAACCTCTGCATCCACCAACAGATTGCCTTGTTTATCAGTCAAGTGTGCACACCCTGTATCACTTATACACATCATTACATGTATTTAGTCCCTGTGTTTGTTAGATTGTTTTTCGGTTATTGTTATGGGTAATATGTCTGTACTGCAGCGTGAGCTTATCTTTATAGGATATAATTTTGACTTCAAAATAAAATTGTGTTTGTTAAAAGTAAGTGTTTTCTTATTATTAAATACTTTATTTTGCATCTTCACACTCGCCTTCCAACTATTCCTGGCTCAACACATTACACAGGGCTAACAGTACAGGGTAACATATTACAAATGTACCGCTGTTCATAAAATTGGAACTCAAGTGGCCTGCACAGAGCTCTGACCTAAACCCCATTCAACACCTTTGGGATGAATTGGAATGGGGTGCACATTGACTACACTATTATTATTATTATTTCAGCTGCTTATCTTGGAGTTATATTGGAGTTGAAATTAAATAATGAACATTAGTAGACTTTCAGCTGCAATTTGAATTTACATCTAAATCAGGTGAACAGTGTAGGAATTACAGCATTTTGTGTGTTTTAATACTTTATTGCATATGCTTTGTCTGGAACCCATAGAAGTCACCTAATGCTAGGTTTCTTCCCTGGTGATGCTCTGCCAGGTTTTTCCCGCAGCTGTATTCAGTTCCTGCATTTTGCCTTCAGTAAGTAAAATGTATTGAGGTCAGGTGGTTTACTTTTTAAAATTATTATTATTTTGCCCTATTTTCTTCCCTCCCAATTGTTCTTGTCCAATTTTTCCCCAATATCCCTGCCAGCAGGTCAGCAGCTCCGCAACCCCCCAACAGTTAAGTAATTGTTAAGGGCGCTCAGATGGTTCATCCAACCACATGTCGCCAAGCCACACGATGCTTTTCGCAGGATATACATTTTATATGATAAATATTGCATATTGATGGTTAAAAGCAGCAGAATACAAATGCAAATGCCACACTTGAAATGAAGTCAAGACTAAATTAACTAATGAGGGAATTAAACACATCTGGCAATGGAAAAGCTAAGCAGCGAAATGTCCCAAAACATTTGGACCTTAAAAAGGGGTTGGCACATTAGAAAAAATGCTGCAATTCCTAAACATTTCACCTGATTTTAAAGTAGAAACCATCTGAAAGTCTGCACTTTCAACTCACATTCATTGTTTATTTTAAAAACAATGTCATACATAGTTGAAATATTAATAACTTAGTCAATGTCCAAATATTTATGGACATACAGCTCCAAAATTACTGGCACCCCTGACTGGCAATGCAAAAACAATACTATTACTTAAACAATATAACTATAGAAAAACACACAATACCAACATATGAGACATACTGTACTTCAGTAATGTTGCAATGGAACCAACCAAAATCATACAATTATTAAATACAAAAGACATCAACAAAATCAAGGTTTCATAATTATTGGCAGTCCATTGAGTACATAGTGCAAACACCTTTAGCAAGGATAACAGCATGGAGTCTCTTCCTCTAATGTTTCACAAGGTTAACTAACATTTGGAGGGATTTTGGACCATTCCTCTATGCAGATCCTTTCAAGATTCTTCACATTCTTGGGTTTGTGCTCATCAACTGCCCTTTTCAACTCAGCCTACAGGTTTTTGATTGGATTGAGGTCCGGCGACTGAGATGGCCATGGCAGCACATTTAGTTTGTTGTCACAAAAAACTCCCAGCTTTCTGGTAGAGGCAACCAGATTGTCAGCCAAAATTGCCTGATACTTGGTGGAATTCATTATGCCATCAATCTTGACCAGTGCCCCTGGACCTCTGGAATTAAAACAGCCACAAAACATCACTGACCCACCACCATATATCACTGTGGGTATGAGGTCCCTCTACTTGTATGCATCTTGACAGCAAAAATGCCGATGCTGTATCTGACTGAAACTTCAATGTCTCATCTGACCAGAGCACCTTCATCCAGTTGCAATTTAGTAATTTAAAAGTTTGCATTTGGCAAACTCCAAGCGCTTGCGACTGTGTCTTAGGGTCATTAAGTGCTTTCTTCTGGTAACCCTTCCCAAGATGTTGTGGAGGTGGTATCTGATGGTGCTTTTTGAAACCTGGTGACCCCAAAATGCCACCAAGACCTGCAATTCGGTCACAGTGATTCTTTGGGATTGTGTTGCTTCTGTCACCATCCTCCTCCCTATTCTGGGGGGCAAAATGCATTTGAGTCAATCCTGTTAACCGGTGCCTTTTAATGTCCCTGGGAAATCCTACTTCACATTTCATGTAAAATGTTTAAAGTGTTTATTGAAAAAGGCTTTGAATGATAGGTTTAGGTCTTCCTTATCACAGAAATTAAAAAAATAGGTCCTAAAGATATTATTTTATATTTTAAACACTTTGTATTTGACTCACATGTTCATTTTGCCATGTCCATAGCACAAATTATCAACTTTTACAAAGTATTAGTCAGAGATTACAAAATACTCAGAGATTGCTAATTATTTTCTAGATCAAATTACAATTGTTGTAATCATACATATTTTTCATGAAAAAAATAATATTCATACAATTTTTTATGACTTACTGTGTGTCTTCAAAATTATTTTTGAAGACCAAATGTTGGTTTGTAGTTTTTTTAGCTTCAAGAAATTAGCCTACACTTCCCATGACCTAATGTTCATGAAAAGAAATAATTTCCTATGGTGGGAATTCAACTAAATCAACTTTACTTGCAGGGATGGAAGGGATTAATTGGACATATGTAATTGTTTGCTGAATTCTGTTGTTATCTGCATTTTTTCATTAGAAAAAAATAAATGTTCTGTTGGATCACACTAAACAAAACACAATGAACACATATACAAGATTGTTTGGTAATTATTTTAGTCAATAAACAAATGTAATAGAACAAGGGACACATAAGTCACAAGAAAAGTAATTATTGTGACATATTTAAATTTTTAACACTTTGTGATTGTTATTCATATGCCCTAACAGGGTAGAATATTGTCACAGTCCATAATTGAACCAAATGCCCATGATTATAAAGATTTAAGCATAGACATAGAATGGATAGAAATGCCATTGAGATGCTTGGCGTGGTCATTTGATTGGTACACAACAAAATGGCGATTGTTGTTAGTTGTCACGGTGACAACACGTTAATGCGGAAGTAGGCCGCTAGATCTTTGCAATGAAAAGGTACATGCAAAAATAGCTGCCGCTCTGACCAATCTGCTACATTGATTTGAATTAAAATGGCATTTCTAATCATTCCATTTCTATGGATTTAAGTGCCTGAGTTTGGAAAATATGTTTTCTAGACAAGACAGTTAAACACATACATTTTCTGATTAAATGTTTTAAACATTAAAAATTAAAAATAAAACATTATTTTTTTAGGTTACAAGTTTCCAAAGGCACCGGTTAACAGGATTGACCCATATGTTTCCGCTAGGTCTGGGAATTGCAAGCGACCTTACGATGTGATTTCTTTCAAGATACGTTTGTGCCGATATGATATTTATAGTGATTCTTAAGATTCTTGCGATTCTGAATGTATGGCAAATCAATTTAGCAATTTGCTCCTTCTATTCTTAAACATTCTGAACAGTTCAACCGAATACAATAATCTGCCAAAAAAAATTACACTATAACAAAAGCATGGCAATCATTTGTATATAACATTCTAAGTGTTATTAATTGAATTTAAATGTGAAAAATGTTTCTCAACATTATATTGAAAAGGTAATCCACCCAAAACAGCACACTCCTTACTGATGTAAATATGCATACTAGTAAAATAAGGTATTACAAAATATATTGACTATATGATGTATCATTGACTTAATTTAGGCCTATAGTACATTATAGTAACTTAGCAACCAACATTATCCTCTGTCTGGCTGCAGTTTTACCTTAAAACAGAATTACAAAAACATCAGTATCAGCATTTGAAACAGTAATATTTGTAAAATCAATCAAAAAAATTACACTATCAGTACACATAGTGAGGTTTGACATCTCCCCGTTTGTATCTGTCTTTAAGCGGTGGACAGTGATGAACGCGCAAACTGCCTTGAAGTATATTATTCTAAATGCACAGTGTTGTGCTTTCAGGAAATCTAAACGAAACACAGTACTTTGTTATTACGATATAGACGGATGAATGTGTTCTAGACAAATATGCCCATATTAGCATTTTCTGGCCATCTTTTGACTGCTTTGCTTACTAAAAAATATACTAACAAAATATAGATTTTAGGGGTTAAGAATTGATACTAATATTGGCAAAAAGAGTATTGCAATAAATACATTATTTCTCACATGTTGGTATTTTGAGTTTTTCTTCATAACTGTATTATTTGTATTTTTTACAGTATTCTTTGTGCATTGCCAGTCAAGGGTGCCAGTAATTTTGGACTGTAACTGTACATACACAACAAGTACACACAAACAGGATAGTTAGTATAGTCACCAGTGTCACTTTGTAAATCAGTACATTTGGATCCTGCATGCTGATTGGTTTGACAGCAAACATGTATTCACAATAACACCAGAGTAATAGCTATTTTTCAGTCCAATTTTAATTATGAAATGTGCATCCACAATTCCACAGCCCAACCAGGCAAGTTGACTTCATAGGAAAGAAAACGTTCACATATGATATCCCCCATGCTTCATGGCTATTTCATTGGAAATAGCAGGAGTTTATCCTGGTCTGTCTTCCTTGGAAACAGCTGTGCAATCTTCTCTGTAAGAGTGAATGGTCCCCAAATGAGTAGGACAGCGTCTTCCCTGTTGCGCAAAATCATTTGGATAAGTAAATGCCAATAGAAAAAACTAAAGCAGATGCTGATGTGAATGTTTTAATTGTATATATATATATACAGTGCCTTACGAAAGTATTTGGCCCCCTTGAACTTTTCAACCTTTTGCCACATTTCAGGCTTCAAACATAAAGATATGAAACTGTAATTTTTTGTGAAGAATCAACAACAAGTGGGACACAATCATGAAGTGGAATGAAGTTTATTGGATATTTCAAACTTTTTTAACAAATAAAAAACTGAAAAATTGGGAGTGCAAAATGATTCAGCCCCCTTAAGTTAATACTTTGTAGTGCCACCTTTTGCTGCGATTACAGCTGTAAGTCACTTGTGGTATGTCTCTATCAGTTTTGCACAATGAGAAACTGAAGTTTTTGCCCAGTCCTCCTTGCAAAACAGCTCGAGCTCAGTGAGGTCCGATGGAGAGCGTTTGTGAACAGCAGTTTTCAGTTCTTTCCACAGATTCTCAATTGGATTCAGGTCTGGACTTCACTTGGCCATTCTAACACCTGGATATGTTTATTTGTGAACCATTCCATTGTAGATTTTGCTTTATGTTTTGGATCATTGTCTTGTTGGAAGACAAATCTCCGTCCCAGTCTCAGGTCTTTTGCAGACTCCATCAGGTTTTTTTCCATCAGGTCATTCTTCCAGAATGGTCCTGAATTTGGCTCCATCCATCTTCCCATCAATTTTAGCCATCTTCCCTGTCCCTCCTGAAGAGAAGCAGGCCCAAATCATGATGCTGCCACCACCATGTTTGACAGTGGGGATGGTGTGTTCAGGGTGATGAGCTGTGTTGCTTTTACGCCAAACATACATTTTGCTATGTTGCCAAAAAGTACGATTTTGGTTTCATCTGACCAGAGCACCTTCTTCCACATGTTTGGTGTGTCTCCCAGGTGGCTTGTGGCAAACTTTAAACAACACTTTTTATGGATATCTTTCAGAAATGGCTATCTTCTTGCCACTTTTCCATAAAGGCCAGATTTGTGCAGTATATGACTGATTGTTGTCCTATGGAAAGACACGCCCACCTCAGCTGTAGATCTCTGCAGTTTATCCAGAGTGATCATGGGCCTCTTGGCTGCATCTCTGATACGTCTTCTCCTTGTATGAGCTGAAAGTCTATATATATATATATATATATATACTGCTAAAAAAATAAAGGGAACACTAAGATAACACATCCTAGATCTGAATTAATTAATTAATTGTATGAAATACTTTTGTCTTTACAGAGTTTAATGTGCTGACAACAAAATCACACAAAAAATATCAATGGAAATCAAAATTTTTAACCCATGGAGGTCTGGATATGGAGTCACACTTAAAATCAAAGTGGAAATCTACACAAAAGGCTAATCCAACTTTTATGTAATGTCCTTAAAACAAGTCAAAATGAGGCTCAGTAGTGTGTGTGGCCTCCATGTGCCCGTATGACCTCCCTACAACACCTGGGCATGCTCCTGATGAGATGGCGGATGGTCTCCTGAGGGATGTCCTCCCAGACCTGGACTAAAGCATCCACCAACTCCTGGACAGTCTGTGGTGCAACGTGGCATTGGTGGATGGAGCGAGACATGATGTCCCAGATGTGCTGAATCGGATTCAGGTCTGGAGAACGGGCGGGCCAGTCCATAGCATCAATGCCTTCCTCTTGCAGGAACTGCTGACATACTCCAGCCACATGAGGTCTAGTATTGTCTTGCATTAGGAGGAACCCAGGGCCAACCGCACCAGCATATGGTCTCACCAGGGGTCTGAGGATCTCATCTCGGTACCTAATGGCAGTCAGGCTACCTCTGGCGAGCACATGAAAGGCTGTGCTGCCCCCCAATGAAATGCCACCTCACACCATTACTGACCCACCGCCAAACCGGTCATGCTGGAGGATGTTGCAGGCAGCAGAACGTTCTCCACGGCGTCTCCAGACTCTGTCACGTCTGTCACATGTGCTCCGTGTGAACCTGCTTTCATCTGTGAAGAGCACAGGAAGCCAGTGGAAATTTGCCAATCATGGTGTTCTCTGGCAAATGCCAAACATCTTGCACGGCTATAAGCACAACCCCCACCTGTGGACGTTGGGCTCTCACACCACCCTCATGGAGTCTGTTTCTGACCGTTTGAGTGGACACATGCACGTTTGTGGCCTGCTGGATGTCCTTTTGCAGGGCCCTGGCAGTGCTCCTCCTGCTCCTCCTTGCACAAAGGTGCAGGTAGCGGTCCTGCTGCTGGGTTGTTGCCCTCCTACAGCCTCCTCCACATCTCCTGATGTACTGGCCTGTCTCCTGGTAGCACCTCCATGCTCTGGACACTACGCTGACAGACAAAGCAAACCTTCTTGCCACAGCTCGCATTGATGTGCCATCCTGAATGAGCTGCACTACCTGACCCACTTGTGTGGATTGTAGACTCCGTCTCATGCTACCACTAGAGTGAAAGCCCCGCCAGCATTCAAAAGTGACCAAAACATCAACCAGGAAGCATAGGAACTGAGAAGTGGTCTGTGGTCACCACCTGCAGAACCACTGGTTTATTGGGGGTGTCTTGCTAATTGCCTATAATTTCCACCTGTTGTCTGTTCCATTTACACAACACCATGTGAAATTGATTGTCAATCAGTGTTGCTTCCTGAGTCGACAGTGTGACTTCACAGAAGTGTGATTGACTTGGAGTTACATTGTGTTGTTTAAGTGTTCCCTTTATTTTTTTGAGCAGTGTATATTCTTTTAGCATCTAGATGGATATTTATTTGTATAAATGGGTAAGTTCCGTAGATGGTGTGTGCCAATATAGAGTCAGTACTGATCTTTCTGCCTTGGATAGGACCTCATACAGCACACTAAAGTGTATCTATGAATTTCTACAAAAAACATATGTGTTATAACATAAAAGCTAACACACTACAAGAACTAGGCGTTCAAATTAATGTAAAAAAAATAAATCTCTAATGAAATACAGAGCTGTGTTGAGCAATGACTCAAATAATCAATGAATTAACCAATCAACCACACTATAGTTCCACAATAACGGTCACACTCACATTGGAGTTTTGATTTTCACAAGCTTAACAGAATAGTGGAAGCTGGAAAGAAAGTTAACCAGACCGGAGCAATGTTTGACATGACTGATTTTGCTAAATCTAGCTAGATCGCTAGCAAGTAGCACCATAGCAAGTAACTTCCATTAACAATGCTAGCTTCTAAGGGCTACTGTATTTTGTTTCCCTTGGATTTCTGTTGACAGCTTGAGGTTTACTTGTGTATGTTTCTTGGATTATGATAAGCCCTTGAAACAGAAAGCTACATTTGACTAATATAGCAGACAAGGGTGACCAGAAGTCCCTGTTTTCAAGGGAAAATCCCCGGTTTTGGTGGCCTGTGCTTGGCTACAGCTGTCCCCGGAAATATGCATGGTTTTGCCATCAGAAGGGATTTTTTTTCATGAGAATGAAAGTTAGAGTTGATAAGGGGGCATATGTTTGTCATGTTATCTTAATCATTTTCTAAATATGTCTGAGGTAAATTAAAATAACAGACGAGACACTGATGTTTAGCAATTGAAAGTTTTGACTATAGAAAAAGCTGGAGGATGTTCCTTCTCGAGTTTGGCTTACAAAGTTTGAAAAACATCATTACAATATTGATTACTACATGCGCAAAGGCAATATCGAAATTTACTTGAAACTTAAACAAATATATATATCTTGTCATATCAATTTGATTAATAGAAGAGGCATTCAACAAACAGTAGCTATTTATTTATTATTAATGTAATGTTTATTTGAGTTAATTTGCAATAGCGAAAAGAGCACACTGTACGGTTACGGATTCATGTGTGCACTGATACTCTGTTGATTTAGGCCTACATTCAATGTTGACAACCTCTTTGTCTTTTTGCAGCAATTATCCATTGAAAAACATCTTCTCATAGAAGAGATCTTGCTCATACTATGAACAAGTTGACAAGGCGAGCTGCCTGCTTGCACACCAATTAAATTGATGTGCTGCTACACGTCGAAACCCTCTAACTGAAGACCCTTAACTGTTTAATCTCAGACCCAGATGGGATAAACGACTAATTTAAAACATTTTATTTTACTTCACTTTATACATCTGAGTTCCCATCGGACACAGCTAATATGACAAAATTCTTGGATTCGTTAGACACCCTGTTGTCATTTGTAAGATTGCAGATGACCTGGCACTCCCCTCTGAGGATTGAGGACGTGGTTGAGTCTATTAACTCTATGCAAAGTAACAAAGCCCCGGGCCCAGATGGGATTTCAATTGAATTTATTTAGAAATTCCACACTTAAGCTTCATTATGGGTAGACAATCATTTGCTAACATTTGAACCCTGTTTAACATTATTTATTCAAAACAGTTTTTCTCCAGAACTTGTGGTATCGCTTGATGCTGAGAAGGTATTAGTCAGAATTGAATGGGAATACTTATTTGCCGCTCTTAAAAAGTTTGATTTTGGTTAAAAATTCATTGCTTGGATTAGGCTGCTGTATGTATCCCCACAGGCCAGTGTTTGTACCAATGATAATCATTCCGACTACTTCACCCTGGAACACGGGACAAGACAAGGCTGCCCTCTTTCTTCCCTACTCTTCGCCATCGAGCCCCTTTCGCTGGCCTTATGGGCCTCACCCTCCATCCAGGGTGTCTTACGGGAGAGAATTGAACATAAGCTGTCATTACATGCTGATGACTTGCTGCTATATGTAGACATTCCAACAACATCTTTACCAACTATTCTTTCCATTCTGGAGAATTTAAGTTCTTTCTCTGGTTACAAGCTAAATATTAAAAAAGCAAGTGTTTCCCAATCAATCCAGCTGCATTACTGCTCCAGGAGATAGATTTGCTCTTTCAACTTAATCATTTGGGCTTTAAATTCCTCGAAGTGAATGTGCCTCACTCACTGCCAGCTCTCTTTTCAGCTAACTTTGATTTTAAGAGGTGGGGTAACTTACCTTTCTCTCTCATAGGGAAAATCAAAGCTGTTAAAATGAATAGCTTGCCTGAATTCATGTCTTTTCCAATCTATCCCTTTGTTCTTACCTATGTCTTTTTTTAAAGCAATTAACCAGGCGGCCTCTTCTTTCATTTGGGCTGGAAAGTCACCGAGGATTAGCAGGTTTTCACTTTAGCAATGTAAATTCAGTGGTGGGCTCGCACTTCCTAATTTTCTATATTATTATTGGGCCAGAAACCGCTGTTCTGGTTGCACTCTCCAGACACATCTTAATATCTGCTAGAAGGTCTTTCCTGCTCCTCCTCTCTCCCTGTTTATTATGCTCAGATCTCCCAATATTTCCCTTTCGTTACACCTGCAACATTGTAGTACTATCCACATTAAAAATTTGGTACCAGTTTCGGCACCATTTTAAGTTCTCCTCTACATCCATTTTGGGCCCTATTAATAACAACCAGATGTACTCCATCTGTGGTTGACAGTGCCTTCACTCTCTGGAAAAAGAATGGTATTATAACTTTCTCAATCATCTTTATGAAAATTGACTAGTTTTCCCAATTTGGGTGTCTTAACACGCTTTGCCCTCATCAAATTTTTTCAGCCTCATCTGAATTTGTTGGGTTCCCTTTACTACCCGCCACGCAACCCTGGAATAAGCTATTGAAATCAGTGATTTTACAAATCTATTCTTGGATTATGTCCTGTGATAAACACTCCACTAATATACGTAAAACTGCTTGGGAGCAGAAAATTGGTCTTTTCAATTTTCGAAGTATTTCTGGGAGGAAGTTATTGACAGAACAAGTTCCACTTCATCTTGTGCTCGTCTTGGACTCATTCATTTCAAAGTGACCAACAGAGTTCATTACTCTAAGTCCAGATTGTCCAGAATGTATCCCACAGTGATTGATGTATGTGACAGATGTCATTCCTCCCCATGCGACCTCTATCGTACGTTTTTTACTTGCTTAAAATTTTGAAATTACTGGACCTTTTTATTCCATACCCTTTCAGAAACATTTTAAATTAATTTAACTCAATGCCCTCTGATAGCGGTGTCGCTAAATTACAAAAATGCCCATATCATTGCTTTTACTTCACTATTAGATGCAGGCTTTTGCTGCAGTGGAAGTCTTGTCAGCCACCCTTAGCCACTCAGTGGCTATGTGATGTCTTGTCATTTTTAAAACTCGAAAAATTAAGTATTCCATGAGGTAATCACATTATTAGACAAATGAAAGAAGTTTATTTCCTACTTTATTAGCGTGCAGAGACTCCCCTCACATCTGAGTTAAATCATATGATGCTCCTAGTCAACCAAGTTTCATTTATTTTTGTTGCTGTATGTATTTGTATGTATGTTAGTGTGTTGTCCGTTTGTCTATTTGTTTTGCATGGGGTGTGGTTTTAAGGGAGGTAGGAGGGTTGGGATGGGCAGTGGGGGGCAGTAGGGAGCCTCATTATTCTACCGTGGAAGTGTGGTGCTATTTTGAGTTTTGTTAGTGGTCTATAATAGCGATTTATTTTTACTTCATCCGTGACCTCACAACTACCGTTATAAGGTAATTATCAGTTTGCACTAAAACTGGGTACATTCGATTAGCATGAAAACATATCCCAGAGAACGGTCGACTCGGTACCAATGTGTTTTTAAGCCCTAGGATCATTTTACACCAGAGTTGTCCTTTAACTTAGAAGCTGAGGAAATTCGCTGATGTCTTCAGGTGTTCACGTGTTGTTTTACAATTGCTCAAATAAGTTTGTGGTACAAAATAGGTTGCCGCCCCCCAACAATCAACCCTACTCCCCCAGACCTGCATTGATTGGATTAAGCAATTGTAGACAGTTGAGCTGGAACACACAATATTCCTAGTGAGTCATTGTTTCACAAAATAACTGTGAAAATTCTCAGAGGGGCCTACTGTATTGCGTCCTGCAGGTCCATGGTCACATTGGCTGTACTTAGTGAGGAAAATGTGTCTGTATGTTTGGTGATATAAATATAAAATGGACAGGGGTGTCAAACCATATATGTCCATGTGACATAGTAGTGCTTTGCATGACAACTATTTTACAGTGGTCATAGTTTCCATCCTGTTCACAGCTTCTCCGAATTTGCCCCTTGGGCTATAGCACAAGACAGTGTTGCCCAGGGTATGGGAACAGAAAAGTGGGACAATGTAATTTGATCAATCATGGAAGTATAGTCGTTGAATGTGTAATACTTCTGCATGTGTGCTGACTAATTGCTGCCGTGTGGGACAAGCAGTGTAATAATACTCAAACGGTTCAACAACATGTTATTGGGGGAACCATGTGAGCACTCTTCACCATCCTGAATTAGTTAAAGAGTGTGGAAAGCTGCTGATAAGGCAGGGTCAGTGGGAATTGGACCTTTCCAATTAGGCAGGGAGAAAAATGGGTAAACCGCCCACTAACAAATGTCCCAGATTTTCACATAAATGTCCTGGTTTTCAATTCAGAAATCTGGTTACCTTATAGCTGACACTCTTATCCAGAGTGATGTACAGTTACCATAAGGAAAGGAACGTTTTTTGACAATTCAAATTGTGTAACTGTTTACAAACAAGTAGATGATTACACAAGAAGGATAAAGCAGTCTTCAGTCAGGAGTTTTTTATGAAAATCCATGCATGCTCGTGCCTTATTGAAGCAACAGTCTCCACTGTTGAGGGTAGAGTGCCAGACATGTAGCCATGAAATTCCATTTCTCATAATGGCTGTTCAAAAGTTTGACCGACTGCCTTGGTTGAACGCACTTGCCGGCGATAAAGTTGCATACTAGTCAGTGATGCAGCCCGGCTGGATGTTCTCCACTGTGAATCTGTAGAGGTTTTAGAGGGTTTCCATGGAGTTTGCCAAATTTCTTCAGCCATCAAATGTTCAAGCTCTACTGCACCTAATTCCCTCTAAGTCAGTTGATGCCCACACCATGGAACTTGAAGTATTTGAGCCACAAATCTTATAGTCCGGGAGCAGTTCCTTTGTTGACATTGAGGGAGAGGTTTTTCTCCAGGCAATAATCCGCCAGGGCTCTAACCACCTCCCTGTGGCTCACTGTTGATGGCTTTTAGGTGTACCACTATTGTGATATCAGCAAACCTTAAGCATACCCTGGGTAAAACATTTTCTCCTACCTGAGGCGGTTAGTGTCGTTCACCCATATAATATATGGATATCTACAATGAATAAACATAGAGCTGTATTGTGCCCATGGGGGTTAGGTTGGAAGCAAAGCACGGTAGAGCTCTACAGAGCTTGCAAAGCTGTTACTGTGAGATACTGTGTTGGTGTAAAGTTGCAGGGCTTTTGTCAGTGGTCTATGGTACCTGATGGGCCAGGATGTAGATGTTATGGCCCACGTTTCGTGGAGACGCCGCATGCTCGTCCGCGCCACCTTCGTCTTCGTCAGCTGGCTCCTCCGGCGCAACCTCGCCCTGCATGTAGGCCTTCTTAATCACCTCCACCTGCGAATGAATGTCACAAACCAAACCGTCAGATAACATCCCATCAACGTTGTGACCTGCGCCATACAGTGCCACATGCAAACCTGCAATGCTCACCAGTTCTTTAGGCCTCATGTTGTACAATATCCTCTCTGCGTTCTCACTGTCGTGTCGACTTTCCATGATGGCCAAGAGGAGCTTAGAGGCATTATTCTAAAGGACCAAGATACTCAAAACATCAGGAGGTTGGACAACTAACAAAAAAAACTACAAGGACTACAAAACAAAGTCGAAGCTTCTCACCTTGAGCTCCAGAACCAAGTCCATTCTCTTCTTCCCCAGGGGGTTGATGTCATTGAGGATCAGAGCTATGATGATGTCAATACCATTGCATTCATGAGTGGCAATGCAGTTCTAATGGAGAAAAGTACATACAGGAAACATTTTCATTTCTCTAAGTCAATTCATTTTACATTGAGCTGATGAATATAAACAAATCAGCAAATGAAAGAAAAGACTTCTCTTCTGAATCATGTAGATGGCAAATGTTTGGCTGTTAGAAAGTAATCTACAATAGTGGTAATTTTTCCCCCCTTTGAATGCATTGGGTTAAAAATGGAAAAGTATAAACCTTGGAGACGGGCATTAAGTTACTTTTCAATTGAATGTTAAAATAGGCCAAGTGCACCACCCTCCTGGGATTTTCCCGCACACCATGTATAGGGTTTACGGAGAATAGTGCGACAAACAAAAAACATCCAGTCTGCGGCAGTCCTAGGGGAATCATACATCTTCTTGATTAGTTTGTAAAGGTAAAATTACAAGGTAACAAACTGGCCACAGGCCAGCCAGTAATGGTGCAGTACAACGTATGGCGTGGAGCTTGCCTTCTCAGTATGCACAAATCTTTGGTGAGGCAGACAACCACATGGGTTCCATTACCTTTAAAAATTAAATGTTGCCCAGATCCCTAATTGCCTGGCCAAACAAATCCCAGTTTATTGGGGATTGTTGACATTTATTTTCACTGGACAGGCACATTTTTATATTTTCTATATATTTGTAGTAGGGATGGGGATTTCTGCTGATTTCACTATTAGATTGTTTACTTGATAGGCTCTGGGTCGGCTAAGATTATTTTATCTGATGCCCTGTATCACTTACTACAGTAATGTATACACTAGCTACAGTAATGGTGCTACGCAATATTATGATATTATATAAGACAAATAGTGCAACACAAACACAAAAATATGTTTTACCAAAGGTGTTTTCCAAAATGATAGTGACTAAAGCAAAGCACACAATGTAACCTCAAAAAAGTCCCTTTCATGTAGCCTGTTTATTTTATTTTTTGCACACTGCACATTTGAGCACAATGGCAGCAGTTGTTAGATTAACTATAACCTGTCCTGAACTTTAAATATACTGGTGTTATTAGACCTTTAGCAAAAATGCCTAAGATATCCTTAGTATGGGTGCATTTCATCAAAGTAACATGTGATGCAAAACATGTTGAACACAAAATCTGCCAAAAACTGTTTTCATATAGTTTGACATAGTTTGACATATGATGTATAGCCTGCCACTTGAAAACAGCAAGTTGTGTCTGCCTTTGCTGTGCTAATTTTGGTCTAACACTAATAAATCCATAAGCTATTTATTTTAATTAGGCACAATTTACATCTTATTATTTCTTTGTTTACCTGTTCAAATGCAGTATTTTTGAACAATATGATTTTTGATTTCCGAATCGGCCAAAAACCTTTAACACTTATGTCGGCTTTAGCTGTGCTAAGTTTGAATGACCTAATCACACTGAAGATGTTATATATTGTTACCTAGTCAAATAGTTGTGTGAATCTTTATGTACAGTATATCCAGAGACAAAGCCAGATTGCAGGTTTATTCCCTAAATATAAGATAAAAATTTGATGAATCTAAGTTAAAGATATCACATCCAAATCAAATGTTATATTTTACTGTCAAGACAAGCAATTCTTTCTTGCTAACACACAGTTCCCCACTCCTCGGGCACTAGCTGTGCATTTTCGCGAGGTGAATGTCGCCGTCTGTGGTTCTGAAATAGGCTCCATCCAGCATGCGCCATTTAATTGACAAACTCTGTTGATTTAATAGCTAAACATTTTTTTTAATTTGTAGAACATGAGTTCACATTACTTATCATAGTTACATACAACCAGAAAGTTGTAATCATATTGGCATTCAATAACAACTATGAGGCTTAACATTAGGAATACTTTTATAGTGGCTGAATCTGAAAAGGCCAGCAGCTATACTGTACATTGAGATCCTGAACGTTTGTAGATTTATGTTTGTCTTGTCAATCACCTTTTTTACTTATGTATTTGTTTCTGATTATTACTTCCAACAGTGCAGTAAAGCATGAAACAAAATGGTTTAATTAAAAACATTCATTGTGTCATTTACTGAAGAAAAAAAACGTTTTAAAATGACTACTTGTCAGAGATCCGTCGAGTGTTGGTTGACCAAAGAAAATCTAAGTTGGGGAAAGCCTAGTATCCTATCTTCAAAAATGTTGGTTGGGCCCCTATTCCGTTAATAGGCTAATACAGATGTGTTATTAGCATAGTATTTCGTTCAATTAAAGGTACATATGTAGTTTTCCAAAAAAATAACAAAATAGGTACTTTGCATTACAAAAGCAAACATCACTATACTATATTATATATATTTCTTAGTTGTGTACTAACATTATCCTAAATGTTTTCACCAACTTACAAACCCAGATAAATTTGTAATATAATTTGAAGACACAGGACGTTTAATTTTGTCTTCCGTCAATGGCGTCATATAACCTTTGACTGCTCTAGTTGTTCTAAGTTCCAGGAAACCGCCAAACATAACGTGAATAAAGTTATAATATTTTTAATAATACATTACTTTTTCAGTGAACATTTTTTCCTGCCGGAGACGCTAGATTGGAAGGTTGTCAGTGACAACGATAACAAAACCCATGATCCCACGCTACTTCCCGACGTCATCCAAGTACATCTTTTGCTATTGATTTGATTGAGAGAACCCTAGCGGCCAAAAACTACATATTGTATGTTTAAAAGTAAACAGATACATTGGACGAAATTAAACATAATAATTAGGCTATCCTTGATTTTTTTTTAAATACAATAAAATGAAAAACACACTGAGAAATATTGCCTTGCAATGAGATTGAACCAGAATCCTAGGCTATGGTGCACATTAGTGAACTACAATCTATATGCAAAATTATGCCAATTATTCTGCATTGCTATTGGTAACTACTTGTTAGTTATTTATGTTTTTACATACAACGTACAAAAAGATGATTTTACAATATACATTAACAAGAACAAAATAAACAGCTCTTTCTCCACTGCAGGAGCGTCATTTCAGGAAAATGGGCATTGCAGCGGGAGGGCCGGAATACTATAAAACAGTTAGTCTTATCACCTCACAACACAACATAACAACACAAAATAATGAAATTTGACAGTAGCCTACATAATGCCAATTAGATATAGGCTACTAAATACTGTACTAGACAGTAGTTTACATGATAGCTGCCTGACATGCAGGCTGCATGTCAATTTCCGTTTTAATCGAATCAGTTTTGACATACCAATCAAATCCATTTACAATTATTTAAATAAAATTAAGTAAAAACACCCTTTTATTTTTATACATGATTTAGGTATATTCAAAATAATATATTTAATATATATGTAATATATACAAACCATTTTTAATATAAAAGGAGTTAATTTGACAATATTTAAAGATGCAGTAAATAGGAATTTTCTTTGAAAATAAAATCTATTGTCTAACAAGTTAAATGAGGCCCTGTGATATATGGTTAAAACCACAGACAGCCCCCTGTCCCTGGAATCCCACTCTTAAAAATGTGACTTGGTTAGCAACAACTCAGCCAATCCTGTTTCAGGATCTTTAGCCAATCGCCTTTGGCAAGGCCAGCCTTTTTCTTTTAATTTTTTATAAATTTGCTAAGATTTTCTACAAATTTCTTTCAAATTGTCTTTATGGGGTATTGTTTGTAGAATTTTGAGGGAAATTATTAATTTAATCCATTTTGTAAAACGGGTGTAACATAAAAAAATGTGGAAAAAGCGAACCGCTGTGAATACTTTCCGGATGCACTGTAAGTCGAATTATATACATTTCCCTGTCGCTCTCCAGCGACTCCTTGTGTGCAGATCGGGCGCCTGTAAATACAGTCACAGAAGTATAGTTGGTGAGCGTAATCATTTCGTACATGATCTGACTAAAGAATCAGTGGCTGGGCGACACGTGGTTGGATGAATCATGTGAGCGCCCGTCACCATCCCACATGTCTAAGGAGTTGCGGAGCTGCCGACAAGGCAGGGTTAGTGGGAATTGAACAAGACCAATTGGGAGGGGAGAAAAGTTGGGGAAAAAATCACAAAAAAACAAATAAAATACAAATAAATAGTAATCCTGTATAACCATGTGCATTAGTATGTCATAATTCACTTTGTACAATGAACAGGTCAGGTCAACATCTATTCATAGTAAGATTCAATGTACAGTAGCATAATTTTATTTAATGTGCCCACCTGGTTCTCATGACAGGGTCCCTGGCAGTACTCTGTAAGGCTCTCCACTGTCTGGTTGATGAGCCCCACGTTCTTCTCATTAATGTAGAGACCCAGCAGGCCCAGACCTCCAGTGGTGCTGCCACAGATACAGTCCAGGAACTGCAGCGTTTCACACACCAGGTTATAGTTGTTCTTATTGTTCTGACACCGAAGGAAGTTCTGGACACATAAAACACACAAATCTAACCCATCACATACATACATCCTGAACAACTTGAACAACAATTTCAGATCCTTCTATGAACACAAGGTGTGGATCCAGTAATAAAATGTACTAGTTTTTGGAAAATGCTAATAAAATATAAGAGGAGTGATTTGTATGTTCTTTGACATATATTTATACAAAAAATATATTAGCTGCTTTCCGACCAAGTAGTTACAGGAACGTAGTTATGGGAACAGTCCACTTCTAAACAGTTCTACTAACTACTCTTCCCCAAAACCGGTTTTGCTATTTGCATTCACACTGGTCAAGTGGCCATAGGAACTGGTAGGAGGGATAAGGGAGTGACGCAAGCACCGCAACGGTCATTTACAGCATCTTCACTAGACTTTAGCGTAGCGCTACATACAACAACATTTCACAGTTGAATGTTTTTGTAACACTGGGTGTATGTACATGCATAGAATCACCGTGCCATGTCAAAAGAAATTTCTCTGCATAGGATGATGTATGTTATTCGATGCATATGATAAATAAACAACTTTGACTTTGACTTTAATGATTGGAGATAAGTGTGTAAATCATCTTATGTATGCGGATGATCTGGTTGTTTTCAGCTTAAGTAGTGCTGGGTTCCTTCAGCGGCTTTCTGTTTGTTTGTTCAGATTACAAGGCTGAAAACGACATCCAATACAATTTTAAAGTTTAAAGAGTGTTGTGTTGATATGTCCTAATAATGGAGTTCGAACCACAGCATTTAAAAACTAGGCTGGAGTCATAGAAATTGAGTAGCTACTTAACAGAGAAACACAAAAGACAAAGTCTCCAGCATAATGTATTATACGCAACAGACAAACGAAGCGACAGGCGTAATTTGGACCAATCAACATAGACCTAGGAAAAGGGAAAATGGAAAGACCCTGCTCTGAAGTAGGACCTAAAAGAGTTATATGAACTGCGGTGCAAGGAACTAAATAATCCCGCAATTTCTTCTATCGGAACACAAGAAAAAAGGGGTTATAGGAACGTTATGTTCTAGGAACTGCAAAAACCCCTGCGGTCGGAAAGCGACTATTAAGACATGTTTTACTTAACCAACTACATAGATTTTTTTAAGGTAAATGTTTATTTTGAAATATGCATGCAACACGTTCCAAAAAGTTGGGACAGAGGACTAATAGTGATGTGACAAGTAATAAGAAGGTGATGTGTAACAGGTGAGGCAATCGTGTAATCATAGTGTATAAGGAGCCTCCAAAAAAGGACCAGTCCTTCGAGAGCAAGTATGGGTTGAGGCTCACCAATCCAACACTTTGAGAACAACATTCCCCAAAGTCAAATCGGTAGCATTTTTGGCATTTCACTTTCTACAGTGCACAACATAATTAAGAGGTAAGGATTCCAGTCAAATCTAGGCACGTAAAGGGTAAGCCCATGAACGAGTCTGAATGCACTTTGATCTCTGATCCTTTAGACATCACTGTCTTAAAAATCGTCATGAATCTGTAATGGATATCCTGGCTCAGGAATATTCTGGTAAACCTTTGTCAGTCAACACCATTCACAGCTGCATCCACAGACACAAGTTAAGTCTTTACTATGCAAAGCAGAAGCCATACATCAACACTGTCCAGAAGTGCCACCATATTATCTGGGCTCAGTCTCATCTGAGATGGATAGTAGCAGTAGAATCATGCTGTGTGGTCCGCCGAGTCAACATTTCAAATAGTTTTGGGACAAAACAACCGTCGCGTTCTCCGGGCCAAAGAGGGAAAAGTCATGTTTTTGCAAAGGGGTCAAATACTTATTTCACTCATTGTAATGCAAATCAATTTATAGCTTTTTTGAAATGCATTTTTAATGGATATCTTTTGTTGATATTCTGTCTCTCACTGTTCAAATAAACCTATAACTAAAATGATAGACTGATAATTTCTCTGTCAGTAAGCAAATGTACGAACTCAGCAAGCGATCAAATATTTTATGCTGCCATCCAGATGTGGTATTTTCCAGGGACATCCCTGCATTTTCCAGCAGGACGCCACACCACATTCTGCCCGGATTACAAGCGCATGGTTGCGTAAGCAGAGATTGCGGGTGCTAACATGGCCTGCCTGTAGTTCTGCCCTGTCTCCTGTTGAGAATGTGTGGCGAATTACGAAGCTAAAAATCAAAATGAAGGCCCTGTAGAGTTGCACAGCAGAAGACATGCTAATGGATGAAATGGGGAACATTCCGCTTGCTAAACTTAACCATCCGATGTCTTCAGTGCCCAAATGTGTTATTACAAGAAAAGTTGATGTTATACAGTAGTAAACAGTCAACTGTCCCAACTTTTTTGGAGTGTGTTACAGTCATCAGATTTCAACTGTATATTTAAAAAAAAAGAAATCACAAAGTAAAACATCAACTTATGTGTTATAATACTGTGTTTTCTATATGTTACAGGGTGATTTGAATGAGTCTTCTTTTTTGGCATTTTCCATAATGTCTTAACTTTTACTGAATTGGGGTTGTATTATGTAAAAATCCTAATGCTCTAAAGAAGTTACCTGTTATGAGTACCTAAAAGTAGAATGTACAGCTGAATTATTTGTTGACAATGTGCATCGTTAGCTTATGTGTCTCAACATGGTACTAATGATGAGTCAAGGTTATTCAGCATCCAGGTATCTGTCAACGATGTGGAGCCAGGACCTCACTACACAGATAATGTAATTGGGGGAAGTTCACTGTCTGAAGCCTTGAATCTCTCCATTTCCAAACAATCACATTGGCCTCATAGCGAAACCAGACTGAGTGCTACCAGATATGGAAAAAGTTGCATCACATTGTTCCAATGTATAATGTCTATTTTCACCATCTGGTTTCAATTCTGTATAAGATCTGGTGATGGAAATTTACCAACACTGAAACTGTAAGTGTGCCATGGGGATTGGGCAACCATCACAGCCCCCGCTTTACCCAGAGTAATGCCCTGTGACAACATAACCGACAAACCTGTAGCTCCCTGTTGTGGTTCTCACAGAGCAGCTGCATGAGTCGCAGAATGGGCTGCATGATGGTGATGACCACGCTCATCTCCCCCTCCTGGTCATCGGGCGCGCTGGCAGGGCTCTGACCCTCGGCTGCGGCCAGGTGCTCCTCGGCCTCAGCCTCGCGCCGGTAAGTATTGAATGCCTTCTTAGTGACCACGGATGCCTCCATCAACTGCTCTTTGACTTCTTCCGTCACCACGGCAACTGCCCCTGATGACATCGCAGTCAACTCCCTTCCTGAAGAGAGAAGCATGTGGCATCATGGCCAGACAAGGCGCAGGGTAGTGGAGAACAACAGATCTCAAAAATATCAGAAAACATCCAGGTCCGGCCCCTGACTTTGTGCTTCAACATTGGGGACCGAAGTTAGACTGCAGACTGTAAATAGCTTGGCCAGACCGTATAGCTTGCACCTTGTTCTGAGTTGAGTACATTCAATGTCTCCCCTAACGACTTTGAAATGTCCAATTTACATCGAAGGCCTTGTTTTGCACATTTGTCACAATTGCTGGACACACAGTCAAAGATCAAGATGTGTCCTCTGATGTGTTTCACCAAGCTGTAATGCTCTCAGCACACTTGTTGCTCAACCCGGAGGTATATGCCAGAACATACTGTACACATTCGGAGAAGAACACAATTTGAGGCAGGAAACACAAGCTTGCAGGCCCCTGACGTAACACAAGTAGTAGCTAGAGCATGATGAGAAAAGACAACCCTGTCATTTGAGACCCAAAATCGCTGAATTTAACAAAAAGTGTAGACATGATGACAATGTTGCTCCAACCAGACCTGCTACTTTGACCCCTGACCTCTTTTTCCTTTAGCGGCAGGCATGTCCTTATCAAGGGGTTCCTCGTCCTTCTTTTTGCTGCCCAGGTCGCTGGTGTTGACGGTCACAGTGGCCTTGATCTCCTGCTGCGCCAGCTTCATCCTCTCGTAGAAAACCTTGAAGAACATCTCAGACTTGTTTTCTCCCGTCAGACGCATGAAGAAGGATTTCTGAACAAGGAAAAGGAGGACAGGTAAAGGTGATGTCAGTGGCTTAGTTTTTAGCTTAACCTGTTTTTATGAAATTGTGTACATTAGTACTGAAAGGGAGTCAATGGGCAGATCACCTACATACTGTATGAATGTGTGTTTCTCACAAAAAACAATGTAAACTGCCTGCCTGCCTGCCTGTCTGCCTGTATGTCTTTCTGTCTCTCTCCAGAGCTTCTCACTCCCAGCAGCTGTTGCATAACCCATAAACAATAATCCAAAAAGCCTGGACTGCCTCTCACTGCTCACCTGATGTGTGCAAAGTGCACGCTGCTACTAGCACAGCACAGGGCCAGCTGCACTGCAGTCAAACTGTGATAAAGCAACACAAAGCCAGACATAACAACACAATCGACAAAAATCAAACAAAGATGGCTTTCAGCCCACTCCACATCTAGTAGCATCACCCAAAGAAAAATAACAGCAAAAACAAAATAACTGCCAGTGAAAGGATAGGAACTTAGGTCAATAATGTAACAAGCAAACTCATTTGAAAACTTTTTAATTCCATGCATTTGTTAGGCTGGTATATCCTGTCCTGTTTTCCCTCAGTACCCCTGCTTACATAAGGCTTGTAATCTGCTGATTGCTTGATGGAAGGCAGGCCCAGCCACCGGTCAGAGCCGACGCTGTTACATCACACAACAACAGGGAGGCAGAGAATAGAAAGAAAATCCTACCCTATTTTTGAGCACCAGAGTGGCATGAATTGTGTGAGAGCAGTGGCGGTGGGGTTATCGCTTGAGACAGCTTTCAAAAACCTCTTACGTAATCGGCTTCATTTTCAGGTTGATATTGAATTTGTTGAAGTCCCTCTGTCTGAGAGGTCGGGATAAACAATAGAGTATACATGTATGGTATAAAAGTTAAAGGTAAAAAATGTATGAATTTAACAGCACTAAATTTGTCAGTAGCCCACCAATAGCCCGGAACAGTTTTTAAAAAAAACAATCGGAAAAGCATGCAGTCAAGTCTAACTTGTTGACAAGAGAAGGTCATTCACTGATAATGATCAGGTTCATGAAACAACAGCAGTTATGTAAGCAGGCATGTAGGGCAGGCAAACCAACTTTAAAACAACATTAACCAATTCAAATAGGAAGCCCTCATGACTCTGACCATAAACAAGTCATTCTATCTCGGATCCCTCGTGTGACCATCATTATGTCAACACCTGACTGCCTTATGACAATGTCCAAGACAGCAACAACAACAGCAACCATGGAAACAGCAGGAATATACGGAAAAGCTATTCAGGACAAAAAGCCTACTGCTATTTTGCCTTAATGGGTTGCAGTATTTCCAAAACGTTTTCAATTCTCTTCAACACTACGTTTAATAAGTTCATAAGCCATACCTTGGGAACACAATGTCATAATGTGATAAAAAAGCTGAATTAAAGCTGAAAGAAGGTTGACAAAATACTGGGCATTGATATGCAATTACTAGGTGATACTGAGTAAATGAATGCCCAACGCAGGAGTGGCCAGTCTTTTTTCAGAAGGTGATATAGTGCAGTTATCAACGCTTGCTCACGAGTGCAAAGAAAGCTAGTATTTATGTGTACAGGACGTGCTCGCGGCATAAGGGCTGTGACACGTCTGTGGGGGCCAACGTCCCACAATGCATGACGGCTAGAGATTACCACACAGGGGATGTAGACTGTTTGTTTTGGCTCCAGGGGTTTTAGTGATCTGTCTGTATCCTTGGCTTGGGACGGGAATCAACACAATAGTTGGGGAAAACACAGTCAAACAACCGTATTCATTACCACCTGAATCACACCCACACACCTTGGAAATCTGGTATTTAGATCTCTAGAGACCAGCATGGCTTAGCGGTGAGCTCATCCAGGGTCCTAGACATGCACCATCACCCTGCTGATTTATTCTTCCAGGAAAGTACCAGCTCGGCCTCTGCGTCAGCTCAGACCCAGGCTGCACTGCCCACTAGCTACACTTTAAGCCTTTTTATCAAAGGCCCAATTAGACCCCAGTAGACCCTGGAGCCGACACTTATTGTCGGTTGAGCCTCGACCCTGGGTGGCTTGGGGGTGTGTGTGGGAGACACCAGGAAAGAAGTGTCAATATGAATTCCTCTCTCTCTCTCTCTCTCTCTCTCTCTCTCTCTCTCTCTCTCTCTCTCTCTCTCTCTCTCATGTCATTGCTGTCACAGCTCTTGGCATCAACAACAGGCAGTTATGTAAGCTCTATTTATATATCTCTCGCTCACCCCATTCCCTTCACTCAGCCTCTCTCTCTCCCTCCCTCACCCGCCTGTAGCCCCAGTGAGCAGAATCATTGCTCCTTCGACGTACCATAATCACCCGGGCCGTAACTACGGAGACTCTTTTCAAAAAGTCACAGCGGAAGCAACCCTTCAATTGGACGAGTTGTTACAGAAACCCGGTTAAAACAATGGGGGGAAAAAACATCAAATATTCAGGATCCAATCACAACAGCTGTGAAATGGTTAGTGTGGGGAGGTGTTTGGACCACTGTGTTGGCCATGAGATAGATAAACGATTATTACAAGAACAGTGTATGAGGACAGTGAAAACTAATAATAATAATAAATGTCAGTTGAAGGTTATAACACCCCGTGGATAACACTGAGGTTACGCAAGAGAGAAAATGTTAGTGCGCTCATCGCAAAAAAACAGTCTAATAAACCGTGTTTGTGTGCTCTCAACGAGGCCGCTGAGTACAGAGGCGATGGTAATATATGAGGCCGTGCTGCAGTAGGCGGTACCACTCAGTAAGCAGCAGTCACACCTGTTCCTCTTCATAAAAAGGCAGGTCAAAGGTCACACATGGAGGTGGCCCGGAAGCAGCAGGCCTCTATATGTTACATAACACATAGGAAACACTCAATCAACCTCATCGGCTGATTTTATGGATTTCTTTGAAAACAGTGAAAACATCAAGTGAGAAGGTGTCAAGAGTTGAAATGTCAAATATGTGTGTAGAACACACTGTGTACACATAAGGCCTTATAAAAACAGTTTCACAACTATGGGTTAGGACCCCAGGTGGGGTCACTTGATATGAAATAAGCGTCAGGGGAGAATTCCCTGTCATTCGACCATGCCTCCTGAGACCCTCTGACAAGAACACCTGTCTCATTCTCGTGGCAATTCAGAAGAGACACAATCAGAAATATATTACACTAATAATATAGATTTACTAGCACAGCTCCAAATGAAAATAATTAAATATTGAGTAATCAATACAATTAGAAATAGTATAACAAGTAAATAAGTATTAATTAATTTACTATTAAAAAACATTTGGAAATAAAACATATTTTAGAATTTACCCATGGCTTTGGGAGTGTTGACGCTCCCTGACTATTTGGCTTTTTTATTGTCAGTGTGGTGGTACTGTAAAAACTGGATTAGTTCATTTAATCTGTATGTAACCTTCAATTTAGAAGAGGGTCATGGTAAGAGCCAATGTGTATTTTACATGTTTTATTTTAGGTCAATTAAAATGTCTGAAGTTAAACAGTTTTACTCATCTAAACAAAGTGTTGTTGCTTTCTTTGAGGTAAAGGCCAGACCTCACCCTGTTCTATTTTGCCCAACAATTTCAGCTCAATTTCTAAGAACCAGGGACACTAGGCAGGTGAGTGGTGACTTAACAGCTCTGTGAAAATAACAAGCCAATCAGAAGTCAGAGTCAATCCTCATACTATAGGCAAACTGAAAACACTGCAGAAGTGAGATCACACATCCACTGGTTTCTTCCTTCGACGGTCTGGAAGAATGTCGAGTAGATAGAAAGCCTTTAGTTCTTCCTCTTCCACGATGCAGAGCTCATACTGTATGTGCTCTGACAGGCAGACTCCATATAACCATCTCATCACTAATATGTTTAATTTAATACCATTCTCATTGCACATTGCTTGAACGGATGGCCTTCTAAGACTTTCTGTTTTTATATATTGCTGTTATAATTTAAAGATAAAAATAAAAGCACTGATGGTAACTGTTAGGAAATAAATAATGCCGTTTAAGACAGTGTTCCATTGTCAATCAATACAGGCGAATTCAAGGAGTAAATTACCTAAAATGATCAAAGACCTACCGTCAGGTTCTACACAGGACTAATTAATTTGTCTATTGAAGAAATAGAATAAGCTACACAAATCCTACAGGTTGCTATGCTTACTGCCTGTGTTGCGTTAGCCAACTTCACTGTGGGCATTAGAACCTTTCAGAGGCCAGAGAACCTTTCAGACAGAATAGTCATTGTCACAATTGGTACTTTACTGGCTTTACTGTGATGTCTACATTGAAGCCTGTTCATTGAGGCTCTGGACTGGAAGAGCCACAGCGAATTGGATTTGACATACTAGAAGCAACATCATGGTGGTTGGTCGGCTCAAAACCTAGCCTAAACTGGGGAGCAAAACAAAAGTGGGCTCCTCTTAATTATGGAAACTTTTAAAAAGAAGAACCAGACTTTCTCATTTCACTCCTATTGTCTATTTAACACTAGCAAAAATAGACAATTGCCTAGTAACAGGCCACAATTTGCGCGGCTACAGTGCATCAGGGATGGGCAGGAGGAGGAGTACAGGGGTACAATCAATGAGTTTGTGGAGTGGTGTGAGCAGAACCACCTTCAGCTCCACATCAGCAAAACAAAGGAGATGGTGGTGGACATCAGGAGAGCCAAGGCCCAATCGACTGCAGTCCCTATACAGGGGATGGATGTGGAAATGTTTGGGTCATACAGATTCCTGGGAATCCATCTGGACAGCAGGCTGGAATGGCCTGGTAACACCGGGGCTCTGTACAAAAAGGGCCAAAGCAGACTTTATTTTCTGAGGAGGATCAGGTCCTTTAACGTGTGCAGTACACTACTGCATACTTTCTACCAGTCTGTGGTGGCCAGTGCCATCTTTTTTGCAGTTGTGGGCTGGGACGCCGACATAAAGTGCAGTGATGCTTCCCGGGTTATTAAGCTGATCAGCAAGGCCAGTGCTGTTATGGGGATTAACCTTGACACTCTGGAGGAGGTAGCAGAGAGAAGGATCCTGTTGGCCATCATAGACAACGTCACTCACCCTCTGCATGCCATGGTTATAAGCCAGAAGCACCTTCAGTAGGAGATTGATTCCACCACGTTGTGCCAAAGAGCGCTATAGGAGGTCTTTCCTGCTGGCGGCTATTAGATTATTTAATCACTCACCTAAATGCCATGCCGTTGTCAGCATGGAAATGAACCTTATTCACAAAGCACTTAATAATTTAGGACTGTAAACTCATATTCACATAGTTGTTAAACCATATTTAATTTAATCATACGTACACTCAAATATGAATTTACGTGTATATTTAACCAGACTGTTTATTAAATAAACCATTTATTATCTACATTCATATCATATGCAAATTTAGCTATTTAAGTATCTTTTTCTGTTATTTACCTGTGTAGTTAACCACGCAAATATATAATTACATATATATATTATTTTTTTACATTTTACTTATAACAATAATAATAATAATATAAGGACATTTAGGCATGAATGGATTTTTTTATACCCCCTCTCCAGAATCCACAACAAACCCAGCCCTTCCCTCCATCCGACACAGATAACCCTCCCCCGATGCCCCCAATGTCCAGCACTCCCCACAGCTATCAGGGGACAGGGGAGCAGGCAAATTTTAAATACTTTAGATAATACCTGGAAAACAGAGTCCCAGTAGTCCCTCAACTTAGGTCATAGAAAGAACATATGATAAAGGTGACATAGGGAGGTATGACATCTGTCACAAACATCAACCATAGATAGTTAATTTCAGAAAGTCTGGATTTGGAGAAGTGAAATCTATGAAACACCTTAAACTGTATAAGCCCTAGATGGCAGATTTAGTTTTGTTGGTGAAAGTCTTTGTCAAAACCCATATTATATGAATACACTGCGTTCCAAATTATTATGCAAATTATATTTTATGCTGATTTACTAAATAGTCAATGCAAATGACAGTCAGTATAATTTTCATGTCACCAACCTTTAGGGTATAATATAGGTCGAATTTCACTGAACAAACCACCCAATGAAAAAACTATTTTTTCAAAAATAAAAACTCTAAATGCTCTGTTCCAAATTATTATGCACAACAGAGTTTCAAAACATGTTAGAGGTTGTAAAGATCTGAAAATGTTAATTCGTTGAATTTCATATTTACTGAAATCAAAAGCAATTTCATTTAAACACATCTTAACAGGGCAAGTTACATGTTAACATAAGACCCCTTCTTTGATATCACCTTCACAGTTCTTGCATCCATTGAACTTGTGGGTTTATAGAGAGTTTCTTCTTGAATTTTTTTGCAGGATGTCGTCAGAAGTGCCTCCCAGAGCTGCTGTTTTGATGCAAATCCATCTGGACCATCTATAATTGCACGGCACTCATCAGTAAACAAGACTGTTTGAGAATTTGTCTTCATGTATTTCTGAGCCCACTGCAACCATTTCTGCTTGTGAGCATTGGTTAGGGGTGGCCGAATAGTAGGTTTATGCACAACTGCAAGCCTCTGGAGGATCCCACACCTTGAGGTTCGTGGGACTCCAGAGGCACCAGCAGCTTCTAATGGCATTTTAGCAGCTGCTCTCGTTATCTGACGAATTTGTCTGGCAGTAAACTTCCTCATTATGCCTGGCAGTAAACTTCCTCATTATGCCTTTATTTGCACAAACCCGTCTGCGCTCTGAATCAACCACAAATCTCTTTACAGCCTCTTCAAGCCTCGGGGGGAGTCAAGGCCCACTGCAGCTTCAGCCAGACCTGTGGGAATCTCCACAGGCCAAATCATGTTGGTCTGTCTGATGGGATCTCAGATGTGTAAAGTAAGGTAGAGAAAGATGTGAAGGTGTCATTAATCCCCTCAGGATCAGATATTAAGCTATTAGAAGAGTCTTTAATTTGTGGAATCAGCCGTAAGGCTGCACGGCGATTTAACTGGTGCGCCAACAGATGATTTGCACTGTCACCATACTCGTTGGTATGTAGCCCGCGAGCGTAACAGTAACCTTTCTGTATCATTGGTGGATAAGAGGTTATATTCAGACTGAAAGTTCAGGCATTGTTATTATATCTCGAGGAATGGTGACTGAGCATACTGGCTGTCCAGATCCAGGATAGCTTTTGCAAGGTCATCTAGTTTAGACTTTTGGGTTTTATTAAGATGAGGAGAGTAAGAGAAAATCCCACCTCTAAAATAGGCCTTAAGTGACTCCCATAAGAGTGACTGCGAGATTGAGCCTGTCTGATTAGAATACAGGAAGTTATCAATAGAGGTATTGATAAAACCACAGAAGTCTGCATGTATGGGGATGAATTCAAAGAACTACATCAAGAGTAAGGGGGCCATGATCCAATATAACAATTGGTAAATATTTAGAAGACATAACATAGAAGCGAGTGATCAACAAAAAAGTAGTCAATACGAGAGAAAGAGTGATGTACATGTTAAAAGAAAGAATTATCTCGAGTCTGTGGTTTCTGAAACCTCCATGGATCAGTACAGACATAAGAGTCATAAAGTCTGAAAAGTGCCCTTCTAAGACATGTTAGAGGGGGACACAGTTCTGGGGTTGGAGCGGTCCAGAGTTGGAACAATAATGCAGTTCAGTTTCCTGCAAAGATCAGTTGTGGGTGTTTAGTGAGGGGATTTTCCCCAATAACCAATCAAAATTAGGTGCATAAACAATGACCAATACTATAGGGGAGAGCCAAATGGAGCCTGTTATAATTACATACCTTCCATTACTGTCCAAAATAACATTACTGGCTGAAAAATATATTATTTTACTCATCAGAATTGCTCCACTGTCACCAACATTAGAATTGCTAGCCATCAAAAACAATGAGGGGAATAATTTTACAGAGAACGGACAAATATTTTAGCATTGTTAGCCATCCAAGATGAACAGACAAAAACTCTAAGGCAAAACATACCGAATGGACAGAGAGCGGACAAAAAGAAAATAGAAACAATTACACAGACCACTGCACAAGTCTCCATTCAGTATTGAATGGAAACAGCAGGCAAACTTTAGTAAAGCTCCAGTGCATGTGAACAGCTGCATCACTACTGCCTTAACATGGCAAACGCTCCTTTGTAACAGCCTTGAATATATGAAACACAACACGAAAGATAGAAACACAGTTTAAGCACATAAAAAAATTGAATAAAATAAAATAATTATTTATATATATATATATAAATTATAATAAACAAATAATAATAAACAAATCAATATTGGATAATGTAAAAACATGACCATTTAGCGGATGAAATAAGTATTGAACACGTCACCATTTTTCTCAGTAAATATATTTCCAAAGGTGCTATTGACATGAAATTTTCACCAGATGTTGGTAACAACCCAAGCAATCCATACATACAAAGAAACCAAAACAAATAAGTTCAAAATTAAAGGAGTGTTCCACAGTAAATCAGTTTCATAGTATACCATTTACAAACGTTACCATAGATGATTTATGTCATATACACGTCTGTTCTTTTTCAATATATCAGAGAAAAGCCGATAGTATATTTCAGTTCCTTTCGCATCCACTGGGGGGCTTCTGTATCAGTCTAAACTTGAGTTACCACAACTCCCAGAAT
>JACXGM010003116.1:0-43263 GCA_016801145.1 Umbra pygmaea | reverse complement strand
AAGGCAGTTCAGGCGGCCAGGGGCAAGGCAGTTCAGGCGGCCAGGGGCAAGGCAGTTCAGGCGGCCAGGGGCAAGGCAGTTCAGGCGGCCAGGGGCAAGGCCGGTCCACAGACCCTGGACCAGGTGCAACAGGGAGCCCCGGCACAAGCAGGGTGTCTGGGAGCCCTGGCGGCAGGGGGTCTGGGAGCCCTGGCGGCAGGGGGTCTGGGAGCCCTGGCGGCGGCGTCAGCGACGGGGGTCCGGGCGGCGGAGTCAGCGACGGGGGTCCGGACGGCGGCGTCAGCGACGGGGGTCCGGACGTAAGCGACGGCTGAGCAGGGGGTCCGGATGTCAGCGACGGCTGAGCAGGGGGTCCGGACGTCAGCTGGAGGCTGTGTGCAGGCTGCTGGAGGCTGTGTACAGGCTGCTGGAGGCTGTGGGCAGACCTCGGTAGGCCCCTAACCCTCCCTACTCTTGATGCTACCGGATGTGCTAGCCTGTGGGCTAAAGAGGGGTCTAATGGAGCTAGCCTGCATGTTGGGGGACTAGCACTCAGACGGGAGGCCCTGGGTGGTGGACACCTGCCCTGAACCTGAGAGCTAGGGGTTCTAGCCTGTAAGCTAGTGTGGCTACATAGACAAGACTGAGAGTTAGTGGGGCTACCCTTGGTGCTAACGGGGCTAATCACTTTGCTAGGGGACCTAGCCTGGGTTCTGCAGGAGCTAGAGGGGCTAACAGTTAAACGAGGAGGCCTACCCAGAGGAACGGCATCCTGGATCCTGTCCAGGAGGAGGTTCCAGGCTAGTCGCACATCCTCCCTCTCGGTCACCTCGTCGTCCCACGAAAAGTACTCCTCCTCACCAAGTAGTCCGCCTCTCTGACAAAAGGCTCCTCGTCCGAGCTATCCACGTCCCACATGCTGGTAACGTGAACCCGCTCTGCAGGCTGCGCTCCCCCACTTAACCGTCCTTGAAGGGAGAGAGGAAAGCTCTCCTTCGATCCAGGGGTACTCCCTCGTTGAAAGGTTGTTCGTTCTGTCACGGTATCCCTGCATAACGTATAAGATTAGAGGCAGGCGCGAAGGAGATGCAATCAAATATAGTTTATTCTTAGTAATACTTCTTCAAAGCAAAACAGCCTTGTGGGGCAAAACCAGAACAAACAGAAGCATACAGCATACACGAACGACAGGTACATGTAACAGGAATAACGAACAACAGGGGTAGGACTGAAACACAAGGGCTAAATACTCAAACACACGAGGGAAAATAGGAAACACCTGTGCCATAATCAACATAAAGGGAACATGGAGATGACATCATACAACACAACACCTGCTAGACACAAAAGGGACAGCAGGGGGAACCAAACACAACAAACATCTAGGGCAGACACCTGAACACTGGGACACTCAGGACAGTAACTCAAAGGGACACATGTATCATAACCAGACTACTAAACCACTGTGTATAACACTGAAAGCAACAAGGGAGACATTTACACAAGAAACACTAAACTAACTAAAAGGAGTCCTTATCACATCCCATCCTGGGCTGAATGTGACAATTATGGCCAAGCATGCGCCCTTAAAATACCATCTGAATAACACGCCACTAACTTTTAACCACCCTGGTCAGTGGCGAAATTGTTTTCGGGAACTGCAAGATAGCACCAGGGAACGTTTGCACCGGGATCACACCTCTTCTTTTCGCTGAACCGCCCAACAAACGCAAATTAATTCCCTAATCTACCGACACGCGTATGTGGAGGGAAAATTCCCTTATGTGTCCGGTGCAAGATAGAAATGATACATGCTTTGGTGTAAAAAGTCAATTGCGCTGGGTGTAAGATTCTAGACCATGTAATGAACTAATACAGACAGATGGAGCGCTAAAGAACTATACTCTGTAAACCAGCCAGTTATTACTGTACTCTTTTAGATGATATTGTATTGAAATAGACATCATATTTTGAAGAGAAGCTTGCCAAAATCGATTTTAAAGATATCACCTATGCTCTGAGGAAATACACAAATGCTATTTTCCGCTAATTTTCTATGGAGGACGTGTAGCGTAATCAATTGAACACAGGACCTGTCATAAAGAGGTTTTGGGTTCGAATCATGTCAAGTGCTATCTTTTCTGTGGATCTTTTTTTCTCCAGATTATTCACCTTTTTTTAGGCATTTTTAAATATAAAAGAAATGTGCACACTCAAAATTATTGGAAGCCATTTTAATGTTAAGCTTTCGGTCGGCTTGGTCAATCAGATAGTTATATTGTAGGGTAGGCTATATCCTAGGCTAAGCTTATGTTCTGGATTTATATTTCTAATTTTGTATTTCTAACTTTTGACAAAGTCAATTTGTACACGTAAACTAATTAATCTGGGTAATGCGTCATGCATTTTGGCATTTCATTTGCGGCTTTTATGTTTTACAGGTAAATGCGACTAGATCCGTTATTTTGATTAACGAAAATCACCAATAGTATTTAATGTGTTTTCATAAGTATTTCAGTTAAAACATATTTTGTTAAATATGATTCTTCATTATGTCTGCTGTGTCTGAGAGGTTTGCGTTCCTGACGATCACCAATGCAGTTCCAATTGAGATAAAAATCAGATAAATTATTATTTCCGTGCGCCAAGGAAACATGAACATGGTTTTAATTTGATGATTTAGCTACAGTGTACATAATTTTGTCAGTGAAAGCTGTGTAACATTTACTTTAATTTACTTACTGTTACACTATCTTTTTTTAAATACATTTTCCAATTAAATAAATGTTATCAAATTAATCAGGCATGTGTTTTCTGTTGTATGTACTGTAAGTTCTCACATTCTGACAGATAATTAATCTTGTATTCAACACATTACACTAATTATATTTTAATAGAAAATATGTGTTAACAGAAATACGGTATAAAACATTAAATACTGTAGGTGAATTTAATTTATTTGCTTGTTTCACCTTATAGAAAATCATAGTAATGGATCTAGTCCGCATTTACCTAACACTTTGTATTTACATTTAAAACATTACTCAGTGTAAGGGTGTGTGGAATGTGAATTAACATTTGATTACGTGAACAAATTGACTTCGTCGTTTTAATGAATAGCAGATACAGTATGGCTACCCAATGATGCATCATTGAATTAATCCATTCCAATGTAAATAATGGGTGGGGGTAGGTGTGAGGACGTCATGATGTTCTACCTACCTGTAGTCTTTTAGTTTCAGAGAGTTCAAAACCTAACTTAGCACATCTGATTCAAACTTAATTTAATCGACCATTGATTCTTGGGAGATTGGCAAAAACCCTTTGTCAGTGAAAGCTGTACTAACAACATTTATTAAATTATTTCTATTTAAAAAAAAATATTTATGATTGTGTTTTAACAAACAAAAATGGTACACTGAATAGGATGCCAATCAGATGTGAGTGACTGTTTAATAAAAAATATCAGTCAAGGAGAAATGGCAGCCAGTCTTTTCTAAAATAGTAAAAAAAGAAGTGAAATGAGAGCTTTGGGTAAGACTTGAACCCGTGAGCTAGTGACTCATTGACAAGTGTGTAGACCGTTAGGCTATGTGCCCTGTGCAGATTTTATAGAAAACAATGCTATTCATTACATCAGATTTTAAACAGACTTTTGGCATCTACAGAGCATAAATGTTTGTTTCATAACCACATAACTTGTGCACGAGGCAAGAGGCAACATTCCATAAAAACAATTTTTGGTTACTTTATATTTTTTCTTTAAAATGTGATGTCTCTTTCAATACAAAAACGTCTCTCTCAACTCTATAATGATACAGATATGCAGTCGTATGCAAATGTTTATGCACCCCTGACAATTTCCATGATTTTCATTTATAAATAATTGGTTGTTTGGATCAGCAATTTCATTTTGATCTATCAAATAACTACCCTGGAAATCCAGAGTTCTCGCGAGAGCACAATTTGAATTTGCTCAGCAAGTTACTCTGGCACCGAGTAATTCTGCTCATTAACTATGCCCTTGTAGCCGAGCTGCACCAATCACATCGGTGTATCTGATATAGGCGTGCCAGAGGTGTGTTAAACAGATGACGACACGACAGCGCTGTGACCTCGAAGTCGTTAGTAAACATTGTAAGATCGCAATGGATTAACACCAGTTGTTTAAAACGACTTTGGCCACTACAATGAACGAGTTAGACTTGGCTTTTTGTCTAAAAGAGGAACAGAAGACGGCGCTCGAATCGTTCCTTTTTTATAAAAGGACGTTTTTGCTGTTTTGCGACCTGATATGGCAAGAGTTTTATCTACCAGTTAGCTCCGCCATAGGGGCTTAGCGAAAAACCACTGGTGATTGGTCGTAGTGTTATCCAATTGCGTACCTTGAGATTTTCAAATGCATGCTTGTGCTTCCCCTCGAGTTGGGTCATTTTCATTACTCGAAGCCAGACCCATATCTCCTCCGGATTTGGGTCTGGATTTTTCCAGGCTATCAAATAACTGAAGGACACAGTAATATTTCAGTAGTGAAATTAGGTTTATTGGAGGAACATTCTTTAAGAAGATTCCCAGTACCGGCACTAGCAACACAGCCCCACAGCATGATGGAACCAAATTTTATGGTGGGTAGCAAGTGTTTGTCTTGGAAGGCTGTGTTCTTTTGCTGCCAAGCATAACGCCCCTTGTTATGACCAAATAACTCCCATCTTTGTTTCATCAGTCTACAGCACCTCAGTCCAAATGTGCGCTTGCATATCTTAGGCTAGTCTGTTTGTAGCGTGTGCAGAAAAGGCTTCTTCTGCATCAATCTACTGTACAGCTTCTCCTTGTGCAAAGTGTGCTGAATTGTTAAATGATGCACAGTGAAACCAATTGCAGCAAGATGATGTTGTAGGTCTTTGGAGGTGGTGTGTGGGCTGTTTTTGACTGTTCTCACCATCCTTCACCTTTGCCTCTCCAATATTTGACTTGGTCTACCACTTATGGCCTTAAAGGTTTGGTGTGTAAGATCTAGTGGTATGGTTTGCAAATTAAAAACAGCCAGTTACTCACTGCCTACCCCTCCCTTTGCAAACAAAAAAAATCATCTACGGTGGCCGACGTAGGATAAAATATGAGGTTCTTCATAAAGAGATATTAAGAAATTATATTTACTTAATTATTCAGTAAAACCATGTTTTTGACAATGTTATTTTTTTCTTGTTCATCATTGTGTCAGTGTTTTATTCACTGACTTGACCTAGCTTATTTACATGCTAGTTAGTACAAGATAAAAAAAGTTGCTTTGAAAACTAGAGCCTTCTATCTGGGAAAAGCCACACTGATGTTTACTCGCGATTTCTGCCTGCGTCGCTCCCGTATTCGTCTGGCCTCATCGTGCTTTCGAAATAACAATCCAACTAACGTTACATATTTTTTCTAACAGGGTACTAAAAGTTTAGCTGGCTAATATGAGCTGTTATGCTTTAGGCTAACGTTCTGTTTTGCAGTAAATAATACTAATCAGCTGATTGTCTTACGAATATAACCAGCACATTTCTCCCAACATAGCAAAGCCATAACAAAGCGAGGGAGAATAACTATGTTACATGCAATAATCCAACTAAATATTTTACACCACTGACAAGGGAAAAGTCACTTCTCATGGTGTCTATGGCTAGCTTCTAGCCAATGCTAACTTTGTCAAACAACAGTTTGCATTTGCATTACTAAAGTTGGAACACCTTACCTGTCCAGCAGAAAACAGGCAACTTTGGCATCGCTTTGAAAACATTTTTTTCCTCATTAGCGCCTTCAGTCTGGAAAAAGCCACACTGATGTTTACCCTGGATTTCTGCCTGTGTTGCTCTTGTATTTGTCTGGCTTCATCTGGTTTTCGCTTCTTCAAAGCAGATTCACCCTCCGTCAGCTCTTGTGCTAAATAATAGCTGTGGTCCTACAATTGTCCAAAATTCCACTTCTAATAAAGGAGAGCTTCTACTATTACCTAATAGTTAGAAATATACAACTTCTTCTTCTTCTGCTGCTTCTCTTTTAAGGTACTGATGAAACGCGCTCTGTAGCGCTGTTTGTTCGCTGAGGGCTACGGTAGAAACATGACGACAAAATACAGTGACCTCCATAAAGGAGGGTGCCCGCGGTTATGTAGATATAAATGGCTCATTCTAAGGTCATAATAACATCATTATGTAAGGTTTTTACACACCACTGAAAACATAGTTATGGATCTTATATTGAATTTCTGTCAATAGATCCTTAGACATACTACACACTGAACCTTTAACAAGAACTAAGCCTTTGGTCTTCCATTTCCTCACTATGTTCCTTACAGTAGACACTGAGAGCTTAAATCTCTGCAAAAGCTTTTTATAGCCTTCCCCTAAACCATAATGTTGAAAAATCTTTGTTATTGGGTCATTTGAGTGTTGTTTTGAGGCCCCCATGTTGCCACTCTTCAGAGTAGAGTCAAATAGAACAACAACATGCAATTGCACCTTAAATACCCTTTTTCAGGATTGGATGCACCTTTCTATAAAGTTCAAGGCTTAATGAGCTCACCAAACCAATTGTGTGTTCCAATTAATCAGTGCTAGGTAGTTATAGGTATTCAAATCAACAAATTGACAAGGGTGCCCAAATTTAGTTGTGATGCATATTGCACATTTTCTGTTAATCCATTGAACGTCATTTCACTACCAAAATATTACTGTGTCCTTCAGTTATTTGATAGATCAAAAGTAATTGGCTGATCCAAACAATCAATTACGGTATTTATAAATGAAAATCATGGAAATTGTCAGTGTTGCCTAATTTGTTTATTTTTTTATTTGCATACGACTGTACGCTATGTTAAGGAGGTCAAATTATAACCGGCTGTGAGCTAGCCTGGTTGACACCAGACCCTTCTCAGTTGTAACTGAGATTGGGTCTGGGCAAGGTTCATTCACAGCCCATTTTCAAAGGGGCGTCACCAACGGATGCCGCTCAAATGCCTCTTTGCGCTATTGGATATATCAGACGTTTGCCAAATTGAGTCGGCAAGACCGTGACAACATCTTTTTTTTTAGATATGAAGGCTTCGAGTATTGATCTTTGCTCGGTTTTTAACAAAAAGTTAACGTTCAAATTGCTTAAAACAGATGCGATAGCTGATTCGAAGTGATGTTCCCGATGTTCCATTGCGGCAGGCATCATTGTTTTTGTATAATTAAACTAATGACAATATATAGCTGCTATATTGTCATCTTGTAAAACTTGCCTCATCGGTTGTGATTGGTGCCTCGATTTGGAAAAATTGGAAATGGGATTGAATGGGCTCTTGGCCAGACTGACTTGCAAAGCAAATCTCAAATTTGCCGGAAGTCTGTCAGGGTTCTCCCAGGCTAGCTGTGAGCCAAACACAGCTTTGAATCAACAACTGTTTGTGCACCCCAATGCCACCTGGTGTCCAGAAACAGTATTATTTATACTTTTTTTTGCGTATCACTATTTACTGTGGGGTTTCAACCATAGAGCTCGGTATAGTTTTGTTCAGTAGTAACAGTTCTGAGTTGGTCTGTGTTTCAGACTCCTGCTAAAGTCATACAGACCTCAGGCCCCACTAAGACTCCAGTCACTCCAGCAGCTCCCAGGAAAGCAGAGAGTTCAGACAGTGACGCCTCAGACAGTGAACAGGAAGTAACTGTGAAGGTAGATAAAAACTGAGAAATGGTCATCAAGTAACTCCTCTTTATTTGTAATAATAAAGTCACACTATAGTTGGTATATTCCTGACATGATTACATGACACGTTTGTTTCAGAAATCCGTCCTGTCATCCAAAGCTGGTTCTGTCAAAGCAGCCAAGGCGATCCCAGTTAACCCCAGAAATTGTCCATTTATTTATATGTAAATTCTGCCCTACGTTCCTTTTCAAGAAAAGGCTCTGTGACCCTGTCGTACCAACTAGGCATATTTTCCAGTGACTTGACCAATGTCCTCTCAATAGCCAGCAGAGCTAGGTTGCTTAAATGGCCTTGGCCCATTGTGTTACAGGTGTAGGACTTGAGCCACTTTAAACAGGAGAAGCTCCTTTCTATACCTGCAGATGTAGCTCCAATTGTTGCCACTAATGAGAACAGTTTGTAAAGCTGAGGCATTGCACTGTCCAAACAACCTGTTTTTAAGGAACACCAAGTAATCACATAGCTTTCTCCTGTTACCCTGCAAGTACTGATCTGAATACAGGACTTGAAGGAGGAAATGTAGGAATTAGGTTAAACTAAAACAAGGAATTTGGTGTATGAAATGTATGATGAAAATTGGCTAGCAAAAATTTTGCCAAGCAAATACCATGAAATAAGTTGCAGCAGTTTGTCTTTCGACTACACTTGCATAATCCGCAATGGGACTGAGCTCGAATAGCTTTGGCAACTTTTTGTAGTACAAAGTCGCTGTCAATTAAAAGGAAATGAAGTATTTCGACAGACCCTCCAATCATCACACAGATGATTCACCCCCAGAGACGATGAGTGTCCATGGGTGGGACATAAATGCAGCATTTATCCAATGACTGTCTACTTTCTAAAGCAATGAAAAAAACTGTTCAAAGCAGCCCCATTGAAGTCCATGGATGTCAGGCTTCAACAGGGAAATGCACTGTGACGCTACGTGAATGTATGAGAAGGAAATCGAGTAAGTCATGCTATATGTAGCTGATTCTGAACAAACTCGTCTTTGAGATGAACGTGTTCTAGCGTGTTTTTCTGTCAATTAAATGTTAACACAAAAGTATGGAAGCATATAGTGGACTAAATTCAAATGATAATGCAATTTCAGAAATGCATTATCATTTTCAAAATATGTAAGTGTTATTTGAGACAATATTCAAATTACAATGCAATAATCCAATTTCATTTTAATTTTCACATAATCATATGGGCATTCTATGACAATATTAAAACTTAAATGGAATAACCGTTTGACATTTCATTTTCAAAGACATACCCCGCTTTACAAAGGACGATATTCAAATGTTAATGAAAATGTGAAAATTAAATTGCAATATAAACAATGTAGCCTAATTTTCCATTTGTGCAAGCATTATTTAAGTCTCAATTAAATTTAAAATGCACTTACTAACTATTTGAAAATGGAAATGAAAACGGCATTTGACATTTCAATTTCAAAGACTCAGATTGTCTGTCACGGAGTCATGGCTAGAAGGGATACAGCTCATGTTAAAATGTGATATTCTCAAACCAGACGTAGCCTTTCTGACCGCAGTTTGACTTTTCCTCCAACAGTTAGCTAAGTAAGCTAGCCAATTACTATTGTAGCTAATTAGTTGTTTGAATGGCAAAACCAGACGGGAGCTAGCTTGTTCAATCAAAATTGTGTCAAAAAAGCAGTGTTTTTGTTACTATGAAAAAAAGTATTTTTGAACATTCCTCCTTGCAAAACGTATCCAGTTCAGTTAGGTTTGATGGTTGCCGAGCATGGACAGCCCGCTTCAAATCACAACACAGATTTTCAATGGTATTCAGGTCTGGGGACTGCGATGGTCATTCCAGAACATTGGACAGTGGGTCAAAAATTATTTAGTCAGCATGTTCTCCCACTTAAAAAAGATTACAGAGGCATGTCATTTTCATCATAGGTACACTTCAACTTTGCTTGTTTTCATTCTGTTCCTTAAAATAACAATAGACTAGTATGTGCCTTTTTTAAACATGATGTTGTATCTACTCCCAGTGTCATTCCCTATTGGAACCGTTTTGTTGAAAAAAGCCTGGATTTTACGTTTATATGACAAAGTCAAGTAAGTTTCCTTTAAGATTATCCATGGATACTATCCTGCAAGTCACTATACATGAGGAAGTTTAAAAAAACAACCTTTCAGTTGTAGCTTCCTGTGATGAACACCCAGAGACAGTGGTTCATCTGTTCTGACATTGTACTAATGCTAAAAACCTTTTGCTAAATCTATATAAATTTGTAATTGAAAATATTTACAAGGACTTTATACTTGTGTGGAAAGATGTAATATTTGGTTTCTTTTAAATTGATCAATTTATTTAATGGAATACATTTTGTTTTATTACTTGCCAAATGTCATACTAATAAATGTAAATTTAGTAACAAAAACACTGCATTCTTGTCTTGCAAAAAGAAATTGAACAATACTTCAAAACAATAAAATAATCTACCAACAATAAAGCTCTTAAAATTATAAATGTTTATTTGTCCCTTAAGGTCTTTGTTTTAAAAGGTCTGTACCACCTGGCCTTTTTGACTATTTTATTTCATCTGTATAGAATTGTTGTCATGTACTGTAGTATGATATTACTGTTTTGCTCATTTGTTTGTAACATTGTTCATTACTTGTATTTAAGCACTGCCTTAATAAAAATGAATAAAAGCACAGAACTGCTCAGCAAGCGAGAGGGAGGGACGCTTCAATGCCTAGTAGATTGATGAACTTGCATCCAGGTGCTTTCCATAGTATTAGTAGTATTAGTATTGTAGCATTTAATTTATCCTATAAAATAGTTACGGTCTGAATTTAAATAAATAAGCCACGTTAGTTGCCCACGGCGATAGCGCATACAGCACTACTCTGTGTTCTAGAAGCCTATAGGGTATTAACGTTATCAAGTCACCGTTTACAATGCTCTCACATCGTACTGTACAACAATATTATTTGACACAATTTTGATTGAACTAGCTAGCTCCCGTCTGGTTTCGCCATTCAAACAACTAATTAGCTACAATAGTAATTGGCTAGCTTACTTAGCTAACTGTTGGGGGAAAAGTCTAACTGCGTGCAGAAAGGCTATGTCTGGTTTGAGAATATGACATTTTAACATGAGCTGTATCCGTTCTAGCCATGACTCCTTGACAGAAAATCCTGGATACATCTGTACCGGGCCAGTTGTCACCAAACAAGGAAGTTACGTTTAAACTGAAGACCCGCCTTGATGAGTGGTCTGACAGATTGCATTTTCATGATCTACTTTTGTCCCTAAAAGAGCGTGGTAACTTGAAAATTAAAATGTAATTCACTGGGGGCGCTGTTTATCTTAATGCATTTTAATATTGTCCACTGTACAGCACATCCGAGTCTTTGAAAATGAAATGTCATTTCCATTTTCAAATAGTTAGAAAGTGCATTTTAATTTTAATTGAGACTTAAATAATGCTTGCACAAATAGGAAATTAGGCTACATTGTTTATATTGCATTTTAATTTTCACATTTTCATTAACATTTGAATATCGTCCTTTGTAAAGCGGGGTATGTCTTTGAAAATGAAATGTCAAACGGTTATTCCATTTAAGTTTTAATATTGTCATAGAATGCCCATATGATTATGTGAAAATTAAAATGTAATTGGATTATTGCATTTTAATTTGAATATTGTCTCAAATAACACTTACATATTTTGAAAATGATAATGCATTTCTGAAATTGCATTATCATTTGAATTTAGTCCACTAAATGCTTCCATACAAAAGTACATATTTATCCATTATTGCTTTCCTTGTAAGAAATCGCACATGCTGTAAGTACAATCAGAATCATACTTTAGTTAGTTCTAAGTTTTGAGTGAGTATTTTCAATGATGGCAGTGTTTATTTATGACCTGTGGCACAAATCAGCACACTGACATATTACAGGGGTTTCCAAAGTGTGGGGTGCAAATGAAAAGCTAAGCAACAGCCAAAAATATATCTATATACTGCTCTGAAAAAAAATTTAAGGGCAACAAAAACAAAATTCTATAATTTGTCTGTTTCTAAATTGTTTGAAGTACTTATTTGATGGTCTCCAGTGGCGGATCTAGAAAATTTTACATGGGGGGGGGCAAAGGGGTGGCAAAAGGTCTTGGCAGGGGGAGAGGGTACATGGGAATCCCTATATGTTCAGGAATAGTAAACGGATAAACAAATATTCCAGTTGAAACAACATTTCCAATGATGAAGATAATAAATACAGGTAATGCATAGTAAATCAGTTTGGCCCAAAAGCCACATCTCTCATATCTGAATTTCAATCAATTGTTGAGGTGCTCTAGTTGGTGTAAATAATTCAGCAATCCAGACATTAGTTTAAAGTAAATGTAGTTGTTGAAACAAATTTTTGACTGGATCTGGATTGTATGATAATGATATCTAAAAGGTGTGATACAGAACCTTTGATGTTTCTAGATGTTTTAGATTCAAAGTATTCAAGCGATAATCTGAACCCAAATGTTTGGGGAAATATTTCAACCGTTTGTCGGACAGTGGTTCTCAAACCTCTCCTCAGGTACCACCAGCCAGTCCATGTATTTAAACTATAACTGAGCGAGCCGGATTCTACTTGTCTACTAATCAACACGTCAGTCATTAGTGAATCTAAACTGATAGTTCAGGGATACAGCTAAACTTTGTAAACACATCTGGGAGGGATTGTTGGGAATAAGAACAACAAAGGCACCCAAACACACACAAAACAAATTGCAACTGTTACACTGACTATTTGAGAGTTGTTATTATTTTGATTATTTAGTTGACCTACAACATCAACATATTAGGACTTTTTATTTAATGATTAGGATGTTAGATTATGAAGGGCTATGTTGATAAAATGATTTCAGTTGTACTTAGTTATACTATGCAGTTTATAAGTGTATTATTTCATTAATGTTTCATACATATAAATAGAATGGATAGAAAGGCCATTGAACTCCTTGGCGTGGTCAGTTGAGTAGTACACAACAAAATGGCGATTGTTGTTAGTTGCCACTGTGACAACACGCAAATCGGTTTAATACGGAAGTAGGCCGCTAGATCTTTGCAATGTAATGGTACATGTAAAAATGGCTGCCATTCTGACCATTCTGCTACATTGATTTTAATTGATATGTCCTTTCTATCCATTCCATTTCTATGGTTTCATATGATTTAGATTTATTTACATAATATATGTCATATATGTCAATCAAAGGAGATAAAGGTGCCACAATCTAATGCAAAGAATTTCACAAATTTTGGACCAAATTAAATTGCTTATCACCAATAAGCAAATCAATAAAATAGGGAAATAAAATTATGCCATACAGTATACTATAGTAGTATACTATATCTGATGTCATAACATTCCCAATTTCCCTGAATACGTTGCCTGAAACTTTTTGTCAGCAATGGGCATTATACCAAATACAGAAATACAGTTATCAAAAAGGCTAGCTAGAAACAATGGTTTTCAACATAGCCCTTCATAATCTAACATCCTAATCATGGAACACAAAACTAATATTACATTTAATGCTAATACATTATGATGTGAAGGCAAACAATATATCATCAATAAACAACATTATTAGGTCTGTGGTATTTAGCTAACTGGTAAGCTAACAAATGCATTGTTTCACTTTGGCCAACCTAAAATTAACTGCAGGCTTCTTGGCAAGTTAGCAAGTAGATACTACCTTCATGGGTGATTCTGGTCGCTGACATATCAACTCCCTGCTGAAGGGATGGACTACGTACTGGGTTCAGTCAGGCAGAAACCTTTCTCTTGACATGTCACTCCGATTGGTGCAGGCTGGTTCATTCTTTCTAGCATTGAAACTACAGCTCACACAAACCAGTTCCAACGCGCGCTGCCCATTTTCAGTCTATGGAATATTCATATATCATTCCCGCTGTTCATACAGCTGCGCTTAAAATGAGAATAGGCTATAATGTTGTAATAATTGATATTGTGTATACCTCCACTGAACTGCTTGGATACTTACAGTATCTTTAAGGAATACAAATAACATATAACTAAATTAGGGGAAAAAGTGTAAACAATCGTGACCACTGACAGAAAACGAGTTTATAAAAAATGTATATTCCGTATACTTTAGACAACACTACTTTTCTTGGTGGGTGGGGATTCACATTGATTTGCTCAATATTAAATGCATGGCTAAAGCGATTGTATAACGACTCAACTGAGATATTAGTAAATAGTTTGTTTTATGCATTTCCTCCAATACAAGTAATTTTCTTAATTTTGTAGCAAGAAACAACAGTGTTTTGGAAAATGTAAAGAAGTAAAAGTATAAATTAGATAGAATAGAGAACAATCATGCCAAGTAGGCACAAAGATTCAGAACCAAGTCACTCAGGCTGGATTTTTGTAATTATAAAAAACCTTTATTCTAAATTATAAAGGTTTTTAATAATTACAAAAATCCAGCCTGAGTGACTTGGTTCCGAATCTTTGTGCCTACTTGGCATGATTGTTCTCTATTCTATCTAATTTACCTCCCTTCCAAGAGCACCGTTGGTAACATAATAGTATTGAATACCTTGACGCGCTCCTGCTACCCTGTCTTCAGTCAATTAAAAGTATAAATTGTTGGAATAAAACGTGGTGAAGTAAATCTACAAAGTTGGCAGACAGATACATACTCTAGAAATGTACAAATACACGAAAAAAATTGTGAAGTACAGTAACTAAGTATTAATATTTAGATTCTTTACACCACTGCTGAAAAGAATCGAATTGACAATCACTAGTGTGAGCCAGACTGAGCAAACGTCTCTCACACGTTTGAATCAAGGACGTTACGTAGCCAAGTATTTGAGGGGCAGGGGGCTAATTCACTTTTGGTAAATGTATTGTTTAGTTCAATGTTTTGAGAAGCTTGTGGACATAGTGGTGGTTTGTTTTAACAAGTACAGTTTTTGGATCACCAAAGTTAGGGGGGCAGCTGGAGGGTCAAGACTCTAGAGTGAGGGGGCACCTGCCCCCCCTTGCCCCCCTGTAGATCTGCCCCTGATGGTCTCCCTCATCAGTCAGCTCGCTCACTCAAAGGGAACAGGTTAGAGCTAGTGCCAGTGTTACGTCAATGGGCTATATAGGTCTGTGCAGATAAATGTGTTTGATACAACTTTGTGGAATAACGATCATTTGCCTGAAAACGAATGTCCTTTTACAAAGAAAACCCCAAAATCTGGAAGCCCAATTGCTTTTGGTACATAAAATAGACACTGTGTGCACAAGTTGTATTCTTAGGTATAAAGTTTATTATTGAACAACTACAGTGCTCTTGGTCAATCCAAAATGTAAATACACCTCAAACCTGAATAGTTAAGAAAGTAAAAGTGAGGACTTTGCTTTCTTCTGAGAATATCTGTGTGCACATTTCAAAACAAATCAATAACCAATAGCCATCCGTCTTTTCAATAATGGTCATAAGCCTTCCATTCATGGAATCAATTTCTTGATCTGTTGACGATCAACTTTTTGTGCAGCAGCAACTACTGCCTCCCAGACACTGTTCAGAGAGGTGTACTGTTTTCCTTCACCGTAAATTGACAATTTAAGAAGGGACCACAAGTTCTCAATGGGATTTAGGTCAGGTGAGGAAGGGAGCAGTATAATTATTTTTTCATCTTTAAGGCCTTTACTGGCTAGCCATGCAGTTGAGTTCTTCGATGCATGCGTGGAGCATTGTCCTGCTTAAAAGTCATGGTTGTCTTGAAAGATGCTGAATTTTTCCTGCACCACTGCTTGAAGAAAGTGTTTTCTAAAAACTGGCAGTAGTTTTGGGAGTTGAGTTTGAGTCCCATCTTCAACCAGAAAAAGTCCAACTAGCTCAAATTTTATAATACCAGCTCATACCAGTACCCCACCTCCAACTTACGGGCATCTGAGTCAAGTGGAGCTTTGTGCCCATTGATGATTCAGCCACGATCCCATCCATCTGGTCCGTCTAGAGTCACTCTCATCTCATAAGTCCATAAAACCTTTCAAACATTTGTCTTCGGATATTTCTTGGCCCAGTCTTGACATTTCAACTTATGTGTCTTGTTCAGTGGTGGTAGGGTTTCAGCCTGCCTTACCTTGGCCATGTCTCTGAGCACTGAACACCTTGTACTTCTGGGCACTCCAGGTAGGTTGCAGTTCTGGATATGACAGCACTGGACGATGATGGGTTCCTGGTAGCTTCGCGTTTGAGTCTTCTCAAATCTTTGGCAGTTAATTTGTGTCTTTTTTTCTCAACCCGTTTCTTGCGACCCTGTTGACTATTTTAATAAAACGTTTGATGGTTCTGTGATCACGCCCCAATATTGTAGAAAGTTGACGAGTGCTGCATCCCTCTGAAATAATTTTGCACACCTTGTTAAAGGGCCCTCATTGTCAACTCTGGACCTCAAACCCAGATCCACTCCACATTTTCATTGAAACCCTCTAATCTGGGATTTATTTAGACTTGGGACACCAGGTGAGTCCAATTAATGTTGAGGTAGAATAGAAAACCAGCATGCTCCAGATCCCATAGGGTTAGAGTTGAATACCCCTGATATAGGGTGTTGATTTCCTTAGGCCACACCCTTCCTCATTACACAAATACCCACCCAATTAAATTGGATTAAATCCAAGCATTCCAGTTTATACAGCTTGGATCAAAATACTGACTTGCCTAATAATTATTGCACATGCAGTGTCAGTTGTGTGGTTTCAAACAAACCTGTTCTGACATCTATTTCCGTATTTTCTAAACATAACATACCATTGTTCTATCAATTATATATTCTTAATCTGATATCATTCCTGATTGAAAATATATTATTGAGCAAAGTGTGAATTTAGAAAAAGAAAAGCAGACTGAAAAGCAAGTTGTTGGGTGCGAGTTGCCTTGTCGGCAGAGAAGTAAGAAAATATACATTTTAAACAATGCAACTGACTTAATAAAACATTTGACCAAAATAATTTATAAGGAACGGTTTGAGTGAGGAAAACAAGAATTCGATTCAAGCGACAAAGAACCGGGCTGAGGTTTACAAAATACTTTTTAGGGATTGAACCGTAGAGTACTGGAGGAAGGCCATCTTCTCTGATGAGTCCAATTTTCAGCTTTGCCCAACACCTGGTTGTCTAATGGTTAGACAGAGACCTGGAGAGGCCTACAGGCTTGTACCCACAGTGAAATTTAGTTGAGGATCAGCGAATGAGAAAGATGCGCAGCCAACTGGCACGGGAACAACAAGCCTATTATAAACCGGTAGGTGAGGATGCTGAATACGAGTGGGACAATATAATCAGTGCCAAACTCGACAGCTCTCCTAACAGCTGTGGGGTGGTGAAAGAGCACTATAGCCTCCTTGGATTCCCCTACTGGGTGCTAAGTAGGCAAGGCGGGGCCAAAGTTGGGATCTGCTGGTGCAGAAGAGAGATACAACCACCAGCTCAGGCATGGGATAGCTACCTCCCCCATAGTATGGACCGGGAGAACAGGGACAGTCGCCATGCTTTCCCAAAGAAAATTTTCGGGGGGGCTCTTGGGAGTGTAAGCAGCCAGTGTTAACGGATGACAGTGGACCTGGATGGATCAGAAGAGGAGGAAGGTGAGGGGTACACAGAAAGTGATCCCCAGAGCACAAACCCTAGTTGGCTAGAGGTGCGCCCCCTCTCCACTCCACCTTTTTGCCATCCTAGCCAGCTAGAATCCCCCTCAAAACCTGTCCCGCAACCCAGAAGCTTGGGGCAGCTTATCAACCTGTGGGCCCCTCCTCAGCCTGATCATAGCACAGTCGCCGTCTCCCAGCCTCTGCCCTGGTGGAATTACGTTCCCTCCTCCTCACCAGCATCATCAGCTCCACTCATATTTCCACGCTGGTGGATGCAGTGTTTACCTCCACATCAGTGCCAGTGGCTCCACCCTCTGTGACAGTTCTGGAGGGGATGCTCACCACGACAATGTCGGAGGCCCTGCCCACTACAGAGCCTGTGCCAAAGGACCAGCTGGCTGCGCCTCTCCAAGGGGAACATACCTCTGTGCCCGAGGAGGGGTCGGAGCCCCCCACTCCTCGTCTGGTGCTGCGGTCAACTTCAGGGATCCTCCGCCAACACCGCAGCCAGGGGTTCTGTCCCCTGCATCCGAGATCAGGGTCCCAACCCTATTGCAATCTCCAGGGGAGCTGCCCGTAGTAAAAACCAGCAACCCACTGTAAAAATACAAATGCATTTGAGGAGATCACAGAGGATCGTACGTCACCACCTGAAGCTGAGATCACAGAGGACCGTACGTCACCACCTGCAGCTGAGTTCACAGAGGATCCTACGTCACCACCTGCAGCTGAGTTCACAGAGGATCGTACGGCACCACATGCAGCTGAGTTCCCAGAGGATCGTACTGCACCACCTGCAGCTGAGTTCACAGAGGATCCTACGTCACCACCTGCAGCTGAGTTCACAGAGGATCGTACGGTACCACATGCAGCTCAGTTCACAGCGCAGTTCACCTCCTGGGTGGGATTTGGCTGCCCTTTCTCCCTGTTTGACGTCTGCTTGTCGTCTGCTTGTGGCGTTGAGGGTGCTGAGTCTCAAGGAGGGGTACACCGTGGCTTTTACATGACATGTCACTTTCAATTATGTCGACACCTGTGGTGTCACTCATTAGTTTTAGTTAGTGTGTGTATTTAAGTCCTGTGGTTTGTACTGTTCACTGTGAGGTATTGTTGCATCTAGGTCTATGAAAGTTTGTGTTTACTGTTTTATGATTGCCGTGGCTTGTTTATTTTGTTTAAGTGTGTTTTTCACTATTAAAACACTGTTTGCGTTCTAATACTCCTTTGCGTTTATCTCCACTCCTTCACACCCCACTTGGATCATAGTCATTACATAATAATAATAATAATAATGATGCATTTAACTTATATAGCCCTTTTCTTCCAAGGAACTCAAAGCGCTTTACACAGTGAGGGGGAAAGCCCACCTCATCCACCACCAATGTACATCATATTCACCCAATAAGTGTTCAGTGTTCTATGGCAATTACGCACACCAGGTCTCAATCATTCATCATCAAGTGTATTTAGTTCCTGTTTGTGCTTCAATTTTGTTGTTCATTGTTATAGTCCATGTGTGTTTCAGGTAGTAAGATTTGGAGACTTATCGTAGTCCTTTTAATTTGTTTTCTATCCCGGTAGAATCTGTAAGCTGTCGACAGCGAATTCTGGAGTCAAAGGCGTGGACTTGATAAAGGATATGTTTATTATTAAAATGTTTTGGTATTTACATTTCTATTGACCCAATAAGTTAAGCACAAGCTAAAGAGTTTGGCAACCCCAAACAATCCAAAAATCCCAGGCATTTTAAATCTTAAAACCTGATTTCTTTTCCAAGCAGAAAACAGACTCCGCCTCAGTCCCAAACAAGGCCAAAGTCTTGTCCAAAACTACTCCTAAGACCCCCGCCACAGCTGCTAAGAGGGAGAGCGATGGCTCATCTGACAGTGAGGATGACGGTACAGCCCCTGCCATTCCCACCCCCTGCCTAGATAAAGCCCCACCCAAGGACGCTTCTGCAGCTAAGATGCCCGACAGCTCAGACAGTAACAATGACACTGAGGAAGACACCTCAGCTCAAGTAAGCCACACAAGGCATTAACAACTCCAGGAGACTCATTTGTAAAGCCACTTATTTCCAATTAGTTAATCTGGAATAGAAAACAAGATTAAATGGGTATACAGGTTCGATTAAAGCATAAACTCAACATGTAATGTTGGTTCCATTGTTTACGTGCTGATGTTTATATCTTGTGAAGTTGCAAAGTTAGTAAGCTTGTATTATGTGCAGTTACAGTGCCTTGCGAAAGTATTCGGCCCCCTTGAACATTTCAACCTTTTGCCACATTTCAGGCTTCAAACATAAAGATATAAAAATTGATTTTTTTGTGAAGAAGCAACAACAAGTGGGACACAATCATGAAGTGGAATGAAATTTATTGGATATTTCAAACTTTTTTAACAAATAAAAAACGGTTGGGCGAGCAAAATTATTCAGCCCCTTTACTTTCAGTGCAGCAAACTCTCTCCAGAAGTTCAGTGAGGATCTCTGAATGATCCAATGTTGACCTAAATGACTAATGATGACAAATAGAATCCACCTGTGTGTAATCAAGTCTAAATATAAATGCACCTGCTCTGTGATAGTCTCAGAGGTCTGTTAAAAGCACAGAGAGCATCATGAAGAACAAGGAACACACCAGGCAGATCCGAGATACTGTTGTGGAGAATTTCAAAGCCGGATTTGGATACAAAAAGATTTCCCAAGCTTTAAACATCCGAAAGAGCACTGTGAAAGCAATAATATTGAAATGGAAGGAGTATTAGCCCACTGCAAATCTACCAACACCCGGCCGTCCCTCTAAACTTTCAGCTCATACAAGGAGAAGACTGATCAGAGATGCAGCCAAGAGGCCCATGATCACTCTGGATGAACTGCAGAGATCTACAGCTAAGGTGGGCGAGTCTGTCCATAGGACAACAATCAAATCTGGCCTTTATGGAATAGTGGCAAGAAGAAAGCCATTTCTGAAAGATATCCATAAAAAGTGTAGTTTAAAGTTTGCCACAAGCCACCTGGGAGACACACCTAACATGTGGAAGAAGATGCTCTGGTCAGATGAAACCAAAATCGAACTTTTTGGCAACAATGCAAAACGTTGTGTTTGGCGTAAAAGCAACACAGCTCATCACCCTGAACACACCATCCCCACTGTCAAACATGGTGGTGGCAGCATCATGGTTTGGGCCTGCTTTTCTTCAGCAGGAACAGGGAAGATGGCTAAAATTGATGGGAAGTTGGATGGAGCCAAATACAGGACCATTCTGGAAGAAAACCGGATGGAGTCTGCAAAAGACCTGAGACTGGGATGGAGATTTGTCTTTCAACGAGACAATGATCCAAAACATAAAGCAAAATCTACAATGGAATGGTTCACAAATAAACATATCCAGGTGTTAGAATGGCCAAGTCAAAGTCCACACCTGTATCCAATCAAGAATCTGTGGAAAGAACTGAAAACTGCTGTTCACAAACGCTCTCCATCCAACCTCACTGAGCTCGAGCTGTTTTGCAAGGAGGAATGGGCAAATATTTCAGTCTCTCGATGTGCAAAACTGATAGAGACATACCCCAAGCGACTTAAAGCTGTAATAGCAGCAAAAGGTGGCGCTACAAAGTATTAACTTAAGGGGGCTGGAATAATTTTGCATGCCCAATTTATTTATTTATTTTTTGTTAAAAAAGTTTGAAATATCTAATATATTTCATTCCACTTCATGATTGTGTCCCACTTGTTGTTGATTCTTCACAAAAAATTACAGTTTCATATCTTTATGTTTGAAGCCTGAAATGTGGCAAAAGTTCGAAAACTTCAAGGGCGCCGAAAACTTTTGCAAGGCACTGTATATAAGTGTCTGTAATGCGTATACATTTATTGATATTGCACAGGTTGGACAATCACCATAAGTCATAATACTGGGATAGTATTCATCTTTATATTTCATCCCTCTTAGAAAGAGAAGACCAAAACCAAGAAGAGGTACATGGCTGTTGTCAAGGCTGTAGCGGTGGAAAGAGCAGAACCAGTGAAGTCCAAAAGACCAGATGTCACTCCCTCAAAACCAGCAGAGAGCTCAGACAGTGACAGCAGTGAGGATATGATTCCTCCAACACAGGTGACAGAAGACTGGGAGACGAGAGGAACAGGAAAGGGGAATGGTCACCATGGGTGGTGGGTTTTCATGGGAGAGGAGGGCAAAAGGGGCCAGGAGTGGAGCTTTATAATATACACTGCCTAATATTGTGTAGGTCCCCCTTTTATGTCCTGTAAGTTGTGAGGTGGGGCCTTCGTATATTGGACTTGTTTTTCCAGCACATCTCACAGATGCTCTATTGGAATTAGATCTGGGGAATTTGAAGGCCAAGTAAACACCTTGAATTACTTTTTTGTGTTGCACAAATAATTCCTCAACAACTTTTGCATTGTGGGAGGACACATTATCCTGCTGAAAGAGGCCAATGCCATCGGGGAATACCGTATCTGTGAAAGGGTGTACATGGTCTGTAACAATGCTTTGGTAGGTGGTACGTGTCAAAACAACATCCACATGAATGGCAGGACCCAAGGTTTCACAGCAGAACATTGCCCAAAGCATCTTGCCTTCTCCCTATAGTGCATCCTGGTGCCACGTGTACCCCAGGTAAGCAACGCACGCACACCTGGCCATCAAAGTGCTGTAAAAGAAAATGTGATTCATCAGACCAGGCCACCTTCTTCCGTTCTGATACTCACATGCCCATTGTAGGCGCTTTCAGCGGTGGACGAGTCAGCATGGTCAGCCTGACTGGTCTGCGGCTATGCAGCATCATATGCAACAAACTGCAATGCACTGTGTTCTTACACTTTTCTATCTGAACCAGCATTGACATTTTCAGCAATTTGATCTACAGTAGCTTGTCTATTAAATCGGACCACACGATTCACCACTTTTCCTTCCTTGGACAATGACCACTGTAGACTGGGAATACCCCTTAAGAGCTGCAGTTTTGGAGATGCTCTGACCCAGTCATCTATCCATCACAATGTGGCTCTTGTCATATTCACTCAAATACTTTCACTTGCCCATTTGTCCTGCTTCTAACACATCAACTTTGAGGACAAACTGTTCAATTTCTGCCAAATATATCCCACCCACAGACAGGTGCCATGACATCGAGATTATCAGTGTTATTCACTTCACCTGTCAGTGGTCATGTTATGGCTGACCATTGTATACGCAAAGTAAGGGGGATTTAAAATTATGCAAATATTTAATGTACACCATATAACCAAATGCATGTGGACACCTCTAATTTTGGTGGCGGGATAATGGTCTGGGGCTGTTTTTCAGTGTTTGGGCTTGTCCCATTCGTTCCAGTGAAGGTTCATCTTAATGCTACAGGATAGAAAGACATTTTAGACAATTGGGTGCTTCCAAATTTGGGTCAACAGTTTGGAGAAGACCCTTTCCTGTTCCAGCATGACTGTGCCCCTGTGCACAAAACAGGGTCCATAAAGACATGTTTTGATGAGTTTGGTGTGGAGGAACTCCAGTGGTCTGCCATGACCTTAACCCAATAGACCACCTTTGAGGTCAATTGGATTGGTGATTACGAGCAACATCATCGCCTGACATCACAAATTCCCACAGACAGATGCTAAAATCTTGTCGAAAAGCCTTCCCATAAGAATGGCAGCTGTTATATAATATTATTGTTCATAGTTTTTGAATGGAAAATCCAACAAGCTTAAATGGGTGTGATGGTCAGATGTCCACATAAATTTGGCCATATAGTATAATTTCTCTGCAGTGGTTAAGATGACCTACCCAACACGCAGACACAAGCTTCAGGTGATGCTTTGATATCTGGCATTGTCTATATATTCTGTGTTTGTTTGTTTTAGACAGAAAGAATAGGATGTCAAAGATTCCTCTAACATTGAGTGTGAAGAAACTCTATTGGGCAGTCTCACAGCACTGAATTAAATGTGATTTTCTACACATCAAAACACAATAGGTTTTATTTGTAAGACAATATGAAGTTTATTTTTGCATTAAGATGACAACTTGCTAGAGCCTATTTACATTTTACATTCACTGTGTGATAAATCTGAATTATGTGACCAGTACCCAGAATTTATGCCAAGTGAGAACGTAGACACAGAGGCTCCTACATCAGACGAGATCAAGACCACACCCCCTGACAGTGAGGCTGAAGGTGCAGAGAAAGAGGTATGTACAAACTAAAGGACTGGCATTGACATTTCTGTTTGGCTAAAACCAGATGGACTCCCTAGTAGTATTTGCACTTCATGCCCCCTCACAGGAAGACGAATCCACTTCAGTCAAACCTCCAACTGAAGTAACTGCAGACAACCGCAGTGATGATCCCAGAAATACTGGTGGAGCTCTTCCTGAAGGTACATTTGCACAGATATTATGGCTGGGCTGTTTTCTAATGCTGTCCATTTGGCTTTGGCGTAGTTTTCACTTGGTCGGCTCTGTGTCTGGGGTTATACACTAGCTTTCAAAAGTTTGGAATCACCCAGAAATGTTCATGTTTATGAAATGGATACCGTCATTCACCAAGCACTACTGTTGTGGCAAAGTTTGCATCCGATGACAGCACAACATTTGTAGTCATTGAGCTATTTAGTACGACCCATTGTACTGCCAATGCTGGTCTGTTAAGATTTTATGGCTATGTGCTAAATTCTATGCATCTGTGAGTAAACGTGTGGCTGAAACACCTGAATAATTTGTAGTGGTGTCCACATACTTTTGACCATATAGTGTATGTCTCTGTGTGCAGCCATTACTTCAGTGTCCTAGTGATAAACTCTTGTAGCTCATCTGAAATTAATCATGTTCTGATGATAATTCATGATCAATGTAATGCCACCTTGGTGAAGGAAGGTATGATCCCAAAGTTTTGAACGCTACTGTACATGAGCCCATCTGTCTCTGCTTTCCTGCCAACGTCTGTCCCTGGGTTAGACACCCCTCCTTCCTCTGTGCCAGAGAGCGCTAAGGAGGATGAAGCCCCAGAATGTCTGCAAACTCTAAAGACAGACTTGAAAGAACCCAAGGCAGAGGAGCACATGGTGACCTCCACGACAACTGATGACAAGAGTGACACCCCTGAACCCCCAGTCGAAGCCTTCGCTACGGGTAAGGCCAACATTTCCTCTGCACCTGGACAACAAGAACCTAGTCTCATTCCCTAGACCCTTCAAGCAAAATCTGCAAGGACTGGTACAACAATCTGCCAAACTTGAACTTTAATCATCATGAGAAGCAGCCAGTGCGATAAGCATTGGATTGAAAGGCTTAGTCTACCAACCAATCATCTCCAGCAACGCCTATACACCACCTGTCTTGTGGGCACCAATCGCTACGTCTTAACGTAATTGTGGGACTGCTGAACGTACAGCGCAGCTCAACTGTCTCGATAGATTTCGAGCCATGGTCACTTTCATAGAATGAAACAGCCACTACCACTAAGGTCAAATTCTAATAGTTATTATTCCAGACTCATATCCTCTGTTTGCAATAGCCCGGGGACTATTTTGCATGGAACCATACATGGAATCCACATGGCATCTGGATAAGTTTATAGCCCAGGCCAAAAAAGGTACAAAGAGTAATAGACAGTAAGGCTGAATCCAATTTCTCTGTCTTACCCCTTCCCCTTTGTCTTAACCAGGGTTCAAAATTAGCACCATTTACCAGGTAAATGCTGGAAAAATATGCAGGTGGCTGGTAGATTTGCTTCACTCACCAGCCAAAAAAACAATAGTAATCTATTGAGTGTGTAATATAATTTGAACGTTCACTAGCCATTTGGCTGGTGGATGAAAAAGTTAATTTTGATCCCTGGTCTTAACCCTAGCCCTCGTCCCTCAAAAACAAGTGGTAAGGGATAGGGACGAAGACACCACTTGGTTACAGTTACGTTATCATACATCGTCGTTAGCTGGCTGCTACATCACCAGAGGTGACAAGTGTTGATCACAAACTTTCAAGATATCAAACAAAATCTGCTGTTAATGTAGTTTAGTTAAAACTGTAGACATGCATGGTGTCCATTCAAGGCTAGTCATTTAAATGCGGGACTGTTGTTCAAATCAGCAATGTAACATTTGCGTAGCAAACTAGTGATTGTTTAAAACGCTTCAATTAAGAACATGGTTGCAAATATATATTAACAGGACTGTGTAGAGCACAAAACAAGTCTGTCATGATTTTTAAGTCAATTATCTAAGCCGAAAATACATTTATTGGACTCTCTTGATGATCTGGCTGCCATTTGCCGGTTGCTGGGTAACCCTTGGTTTCAAGTAAGCTTGTGAAAATGCTTGGTTTTACGGGGTATCCACCCCTTCCCCTTAGCCCTACCCCTAGATCAAAATGAGAATTGGGATTGCCTTTACTCTCACATGAACGCGCAAAACTAAGGGGAAGGGATAAGACAGAGAAATGGGATTCACCCTAACTTAGGAAAGGCCAGAAACATACAGTAGTGTGCAAAGTCTTAGGCACCCCAGATATTTATAGTGTTTTTTTACAAAGGGCTGCCTAAGACTTGCACATTGCTGTAAGCTAAGAAAAATAATGTTGACTGAGAGACAGTCACAGGAGGGTCAAAAGAAAAATGCAGTTTTTAACAGTATATGAAGATTTAATGAAGTTCTTAAATTCATCTTGCAAAATAAATAACATACACACAAGAAACCAACCGAAGAGCCAAGTTAACTTGAAGTCAATTCATATTTCTTGTTGTGTTTTTTAGCTGCCATTGTCAGAGCTGCAGTAGAAGAGAAATCAAATGAACCTCGTATTCCCAGTTTAGCATCTGAGGACCTGGAGGTACGTTGGGAAAATAATGATGTACTGTTTACGTTGGTGTGTGACCCTGTTCAAAGCTGACATCTAATTATACAGTTAAAATGGTGGAAATCAAGTTGTTTTTTTATTGTTTGGATCTAAAAAGGTATTCTGTTTTTGTCACCATGTAGCCAGCACAAGTGACCACTGAGCCAGTTTTTGAGACTGTCTTTACAGAGACACCAACACCTAAAAACAAAAAAACTAAAAGAAAGAGAAGAATCAAGACACCTGACATAATTCCAATTCTGAAAAAGATGAAGATGGAAAAAGAAATTGAAGCGGTTCAGGAATATGGGCAGCCTCCAATCGAGAGCCATGGTGAGTGGTTGATTCAACATTGCTTGGCTGTAGATTTAACTAGTTTTTACCAAATAAAATGGGACTTTTTCTGACAGACCAAATGTGACCCTTAGCCCTCCCCCTCATTTTTGAGTCTCCCTCAATGGGGAAGGTTGTGGTTCTGAAATAGGAAAATAATCTTTAAACTGACAACAAGTCCAGTTGTTCCAAAAATGAATTATATGCACTGGATTAGATTATAATCCTTGCTTAATTTTATATCTACACCAATCCGCCATACCATAATGAACACTGTCCTAATGTGTTCCAATCCAACAGACGAGCTACTGTAGCTCAAATTGCTGAAGAAGTTCATGCTGGTTCTGATAGGTGTCAGAACACAGTTTGTTGCATATGGCTGCTGTTTTGGTGGAAGAAGGGCAACCTACACAATATTAGGCATGTTATGGCTGATCAGTGTATAATATAACATTTTTGAAGAAAATACATAGTACGCTGTTCAAAACAATAAAGGAAACATGCAATCATCACTGTATAACACCAAGTCAATTATTTTCAGGGATATTTGTCTGTCCAGTTAGGAAGCATAAGTGATTGTGAATCAGTATCACCCATTTTGGTGCAAATTAATGTGACAACAGGTGCACTGGAGTGGAAACAGCAAGACAACCCCCAAAAAGGAAATGGTTTTGCCACAGACAATTGCCCTGTCATTATCCTTCCTCCCTGAGTCTTCTTCAGTTTTGCAATTTGCTAGTGTCCTTGTCACTACTGGTAGCATGAGGCGGTACCTGCAGCCCATTCAGGTTGCACAGGTAGTCCAGCTCCTCCAGGATGGCACATCCATATGTGCAGTTTCAAGGTTTGCTGTGTCTCCTAATACAGTCTCAGGAGCCTGGAGGACATACCAGAAGACAGGTCTTTACACTAGAAGACCTGAACAGAGCCGTAGAAGGGCATCAACCCAGCAACAGGACCGGTATCTGCTCTTTTGTGCGAGGAGGAACCAAATGAGCACTGCCAGAGCCCTACAGAATGACCTCCAGCAGGCTACTGGTGTGAATATTTCTGACCAAACTGTCAGAAACAGACTCCATGATAGCCCAACATCCTCTAGTGGGACCCATGCTCATAACCCAGTCCCATGCAGCTCGATTGGCATTTGCCAGAGAACACCAGAATTGGCGGGTCCACAATTGGTGCCCCGTTCTCTTCACAGATGAGAGCAGGTTCACACTGAGCACGTGCCATGGATGTGAAATAGTCTGGAGACACCGTGGTGAACACTATGCTGCTTGCAACCCCATCTAGCATGACCGATTTGATGGTGGGTCAGTGATGGTCTGGGGAGGCATATCCTTGGAGGGTCACACAGACCTCAATGTGCTAGCCAATGGTACCCTGACTGCTGTTATGTACCGGAATGAAATCCTCAGACCTATCGCCAGAACTTATGCTGATGCAGTAGGACCTGGGTTCCTCCTGGTGCAGGACAATGCCCGACTTAATGTGGCCGAAGTGTGTAGGCAGTTGCTGGATTATGAAGGCATTGATGCCATTCACTGGTCCTCAAGTTCTCCAGACCTGAATACAATTGAGAACCTCTGGGACGTCATGTGTCGGTGCATCCAATGCTACTAAGTAGTGTCACAGGCTGTCCAGGAGCTCACTGATGCTGTGACCATGGTCTGTGAGTTCCTCCAGGACACCAACCGGCACCTCATCAGGAGCATGCCCAGACATTGTCAGGAGTGCATAAAGGCACATGGGGCCATACACACTACCGAGTCACATTATGAGTTGCTGAGATTAAATTTACGTCGGAACAGCCTGTGGTTTCAATTGTTTACTTCGATTTTCAGTGTGAGTTTGAACCCAGCCCTCAATCAGTTGGTGGTTTTTACCAGAAACAACTCTTATGAATTAGTACCAGGCAAAACATCAAGACTAGATGTGCCATTAGTACGTTTTAAATTACTACATTTAAAAATTAAAGTTTAATATGTCATAGTTCATGTAAACTCAATTTACTTTAAAAAAACTGGTCATACATTATCTCTGTTTGACAGATTATTCCAAGATGGATGCCTACCCAGCTACAGAGTCTGGCTCTACCACTCTTGTTCTGTCAGCAAAGACCCTTAAGAAAAGAAAGAAGAAGAGGAAAAGGTCAAACAGAGGGCCAGCAGAGAAGGATGACAAGACCCAGGATGTTGTCCCAAAAAAGCAGAAGGCTGAACAGAACAAGGAAAAAAACACAGAGGTCGTCAGCCATTCCAAGGAAACTCTGAAGGCCAAAAAAAAGAAAAGGCATCTTCCCCCCACTCCTGAGTCCGAAGAAATAGAGACTCCCAAGAAGAAGAAGAGAAAAGTCTCAGAGAATGCTGCTGTGTTGGAATATACAACTACAGTTGTTGAAAAGAAGAAAAAGAAAAAGAAGAAGAAGAGAGCTAAAGCTGAGGACTTAGTGAAATATTCTGACATCTCTACTCCTGAAAAAAGCTTTACAAAAGAGACATCCCAAAACAAAAAGAGTATGTGAAACTATTTTAACTGCAATATATGAAAAATATGAGATGTGACTTCTTTAGGTCTTCATTTGTAATAGTTTTTTCCCCAATGTTTGTGTTTTACAGAGAAAAAGAAACTTAAAGAGAAACGGGAGAAAATAATCAATGCATTGAAAACACCTCATAAAGCCTCGACCATACCAGTCACCAAAACAGCTGCTAAGGATTCACCAGGAAAGGTAAGAAGTCACTAAATAATGTCCTTTGTAATTTTTTAGGCTGTGAAGAATAAAGTATTGCCAACACAAAAAAGGAATGTGGCTGCTCAGGATATTACTTTAGAAATTATGCTTAGTTCGAGTTAGCCAGCTCTGCAAATGACATGTGAAATATTTGGGGTAAAATGGTGTTTCGCTGAAACAACTGTTTTATTTGCTACCATTTCATTAGCATTTCATGCTCTTTTTTGGGTTATTATACAGTTTTTTTTACTGAATCAGCCAGCCTGTGTGGCAGTAATAGTAATGAAATACTGGGGCTGAAGATGCTTACTACAAATAAGTTACTGTACAGCAGAAACTTTTTGTGCAGTTCAAATGCAAAGTAGAATGTCTACTTCATCCTCAGCCCTGAATTACATTTTACACTGACACGACTAAATGTATTTGTGAGTGCACTTGCCTAAGGGAGAGATTAAATAACTACAGTTAGCTAGCTACTCACCTCACAAGCCTGACACAAATGTAGTCGTGGATCAGCTGAGCTGAGCTAGTGGTTAACAGCTATACAGGCTGGCTAGTGGTTAACACATCAAAATCCAGAAACATTCCTGATGTGAATGTTGCAATTCATGGTCCACTGTTAGTTAATGAAACAACATACATGTGAATGGGCAAATCGAGGGCCAGAGGTAGAGTGAAGTTTGGATGGGGTCCATTTGGGATTTAGTGTGCAGGTCCTCGAGAGGTTTGGTAATCACTCAAAAAGTAGGCTATGTGGACTGCAGCCCTGTTCTAAAACAATACTTTGATGCTAACCAGACTACTTGCTAATTTTTATTTCAAACTTCATTTGGAATCAATGCAACTTGTGTTGTATACATGTATAATGTTATAAAGCACTGATTTTTTTTTCCCTACAGAAAATGAAGTTAACTAAAGAGAAAATCAGATGGTGAAATGTCTGGTAAATTAACACATTTTTAGAACTGTAATTCTCCCAAAGCCCAAAATGAGTTACAGAAATAATTTCTTGAAACAGATGGTACACAATTACCAGGAAATGGGGTGAAGCCGCTGAATTTTAAATTGTTGGACCTTCTCAATTGCATTGGTGTCTGATTTTCCTCTGAAAGAATGCGAAACTGGAGTGTTCTCCTTTACTTATATACACATTTTATAAAACGTCTTTGTTACTTGTTTTATACATATTGTTCAATAGAGTAAGCTTGCTAAACCAGGCATGTATTGACTTGTACCATCCTATTTGAAGTGCTAACATTGTGTTCTGTAAGGGCACCATAAACACATTCAAAACCCTTGCTCTGTGTATTTGCAAAACAGTAATAAAACACTTTGCATTAGGTATATGGTTAAATAAACCTATCTAGGTGATGATGTTGTATATGTAATACTTCTGCATGTTGTGTATTTCCAGTTTAAGTTGTGTTAGGATCCTTAGGTCTCAAAGGAGGAACATTATTTCACTTCCAAATCCTGTACTATGCACAAAAACAAATATACTGTTGCTGAGCCCATAGCCTTATGTGTAAGCACTTTTAGCTGCACCTTCAATCTACCTATGCAGAGGAAGGTTCTGGAGCCCTGGAGGATCGCTGGTTTGGGTTTCTATGGAAATGTATGTTTCTGTAACACATTCTTGTGAACAATGTGTACTTGTCTTCCTTGTCTTTTCTGATTACTCTGTTATCAATACAAATTGTTTATTCACAGTGGTTGAATTTCTTGGTTTCTTCACAAAAGCTGATAATTAAAGTGAGTATGCATATCAGAATATTAAATACACATTTGCCTACATTAAAAGGCACTTGCCTACTGAGCAATGATAAACATTTGAATAAACGACTTAATAACAATCCCAAATTAAGTAATGCCTACAGTTGCAGCTACTGTTAATGGAGTCTATTATTGGACACATAAAGCGGGGTTTTATAACATTTGAGTTTGAAAATACTGACATATTTTTTTATCATTTATATACCTCTAAATATTAGCTCTTCTACAAGCTTTACATTTCTTTAAATACAAATTAACACAGAGCCACAGTGTGATTTATCACAAGTTCACAATGACATTTATTACGACAGCAATAGAGATTTCTGAAACATCATTTACAATAGACATTTTTGCTCATGGTTGAAAAGGTGTCTTCAGAGCAGCTGGGATTGTCATGCTTTTGATTTCACAACCGTCTCCAGTGCTTTAGCCACTTGGTCAGCATTCATGTTGTCAAGGACTATGCTGCTTTCCTTACCAAAATCTGCAAGACAGATAGGTTTTAAGAACAAAAATATCCCTAAACTATGCTGTTTAGGCATAGAGTTAAACATGTTAGTGACCTAGTAACTCAAATACTTACCATATCTTGCCCAAAGCTTAGGCTGGACACCAGAACACTCTCTGATGAGGATGGGAAATGTGGGGTTTGCCTTTTTCAGTTCCACATAGTGCTTCTCTACAAAATCCCTGATGAACAGATACATACTTCACTTCTTTATAAAGGATCTTTACTAAATAGCATTGTACAGTATTTAAATATGTATGGGTGCCAAATAGCTAGCTAACTGCTAATTTAAAAAAGGTAGCAACATAAATGCAGATACTGCAACATTTTTTAATTATATCACGACAAATCATTACATGCGGTATAGCTGTTAATAAATAGTGTTGATCGAAAAATGAGACCATTGCTTTGGAGAGAAGTTTAATATAAATAATATTAAATGTAAGCTAGGTGTAAAGCGATCTATGTTTACATTAACCGCCTGGCAGTAGCAACGACGATGGATGTGTTGGCTATGAGGTTAGCTGTGACCGCTATTATCAAGTCGCAAATGATAGCAATAGCATTGATTAGGCATTTCAATTTCATAATAAAGTAACTGTCCTCAACTTTGAGGATTTACCTTGCTCCTTGACTTGCAGGCGATGTCTGGCAAAAATGTAGACGAATCTCTCGAAGGTTTTTAGCAAGGTTAGATCCGACACCTCTAACTACGGCAGCTGCCATGATGGTTACTCAGGTTTGGGAAACCTGAATCCACCTACTCTCCAAATCAACAAATCACATTCAAGAAGCCGTGCTCTTCCAACCAATCGTTATCTACGTTTACAAATGACGTAATGTCAGGGCAGCGGAAAAACACAAGACTATATCAATCGATTAGGTTCATTCATCTCGAGTAGCAGTCGACGGTTGATTTAGCTGACTGTATCTTTTCCGTCTCTGTAGCTAGGCTCAACATCAACAACGTCATTTGAAGCGAATATTAATATAAGATATATTTACTATATGATCACAAACTCCGTGTTTATCTGAGAGCCATACCGAGTTCTTTCAAGATGCCTGAAAGAGAACGAGGAGAACGAGAGAGTAAGTTTCATTTATGTAGGTTTTGTTTGAGCTGAAGCGTTTGCTAGCTAGTTGCTAATCTAAGTGCTGTCGATACATGTAGGTTGAACGATAGTAGGCAAATAACCTATTCAGTGTAAAGGTAGTTTACTTAGCATTGTTAGCAAGTAATTTAACCACAAACAAGATGAACAATTACTTGCATCCAAAATAAGTGTAACTTCAGTAAAAAAATAGAAGTACTCTATAGTTCTACGTGACTGCAGTGTATTTATCAAACGTTTTCTATTCGCTTAGGTGTTAAAGTAAATACATAGAGTAAACAAATAATACTTAACTCACACATGACTAGCTGACAAGAATAAAAGTCTTTAGTTGAAGCTATGAATGTTGTAGCCTTCACCCATAGTTTAAGCTGCTAGGGAGAGTGAAGTAAATGGTTGTTTTATGGGACAGCAGTTTTGCATGGTTTCAGAACAATTATTGTTTCCAAAATGCTGGATAGACTAGTTGGTGCAAAATAAATTCAGAGGGATTCAAGTTTGGTAAAATGTAACACATCCATTTGTACAGTAGTTTTTCACCAAACCTTGACGTCTGCTTGCAAGTAACATTCTTTCTTTTACAGCTGAGTCATTCTCCAACCCTCTGGCTCCTGATGGCCATGAGGTGGAGGATCACCGGTCAGCTCTTCAGTGAGTGAAACCTCTTAAGGTTTACAGCAATTTGCACCAATTCAACTGTTCACTATTTGAACCTTTTGATAATGAGATCCAATGTGAAGACACATTTATTACCTATTATTGAATCTCAGTGTCAGAAATTGTGTTTTTAAAAGTCTCCTACAGCACTGCAGGCTCAATGCTATTTTTTTCTCCAGGTCCAAGCTGACAAATGAGGACTTCCGTAAGCTGTTGATGACCCCTCGGGCCACACCGTCCTCAGCTCCTCCTTCCTCCAAATCATCCAGACATCATGAGTGAGTGGTGGACTCGCATTGCCGTTTAGGTGTCAATCTCCTGTGGGCAGTATTATATTTATATATATATATATATATACACACACACACACACACACTCTGCAGCCTTGGTTGAAATATGAAAACTAATTATATGCATTGTGCCTGTTTATTTTTTTTTACCACACTGGTTAATTTGTTAAATCACAGTTTGGAAAAGGCAGTGCTTAAACATGGACACAGAATACAAACAATGAGAATATCTGAAGGGGGTTAGTGTAGGATTTGTTTTGGTGCTGTTCAAGACATACAGGATATAGCTTAGCATGTAAGGCGAAGACACAAGTGATGCAACTATACCAGGAGTGTCGGATAACTTTGTGATTGTTGATCAACTCCACATCTTGTGAATCAACTCATCTCACTAAATTGTTTTTCTCTGTTTCATCTCAGGATGCCCCGAGACTACAACGAAGAAGATGATCCTGCAGCTCGTAGACGGAAGAAAAAAAGGTGAGTGTTTCAAATATTAAGGTATTCTCTTTTGTTTATCACCCAAATGTGCCTAATGTCTCTCAGTCATGACCCACTGACCTTTGCCCCCTCCCGTCAGCTACTACGCCAAGCTGCGCCAGCAGGAAGTGGAGCGAGAGCGGGAGCTGGCTGAGAAGTATCGAGATCGCGCCCGGGAACGTCGTGACGGTGTCAATAAGGACTACGAGGAGACAGAACTCATCAGCACCACAGCCAATTACAGAGCAGTGGGGCCCACGGCCGAGGCGTGAGTGTTTCCACTGAGATACGCCCATGAAGCTTCTGCTACTGCCCACCTGGAGGGGTGAATGTTGGGGTGTGTTTTGTGCTGGATACCCTTGGTGATGGACGGTTGTTGTGGTTCAACAGGGATAAGTCGGCAGCGGAGAAGAGGCGGCAGCTGATCCAGGAGTCCAAATTCTTGGGTGGTGACATGGAGCATACTCACTTGGTGAAAGGGTTGGATTTTGCCCTGTTGCAGAAGGTTAGTCAACCATGCACAGCAGGATGCTGAATGCTTTTAATAAATGGAAGATGTTCAGGTTGGTCTACTGCTAGTTCTGCTAGCCCAGGACTGTGGTTTAATTTCCTCATTTGGCCACTCAAATCATGAGCTTGTTTCCTCTTACTGTCTCCCTATCATTACTCCTGTCACTTATATATCAGTTCATCCTGTAATTTATATATCAGTTCATCCTGGTGATGAAAGCTTATGCTCCAGTTATCCAATTACAGGCCTATTTATTAATTGCCATGTTGTAGGTTTACTATGCAATGCTAAATTCTAGGATGCTCTCATTTGAAACACTGTCGTTCCTCCCTCCCCTTTCGAAAAACTTTCAAAATAGCAAGTAGGTCACCCTGTTTTTTTTTACATCTGCACCACCAGAGGTATGGCATTCAGTACTTTGCTGTGCCACAACAGATGAACTCCAGCAGAGCAGAAGGTAAAATTTTACAGGAAAGGGTTGACATGGACCACATGCTTGTCTACTTGCAGGTACGAGCTGAGATCACCAGCAAGGAGAAGGAAGAGGAGGATATGATCGATAAAGTAACAAAGGAAGTAAAGTATGTACCGTTGTACCTGGTAGTTTGTTGCATTTAAGGTCTAAATGGTCTCAAATTAGAGGGCAAACTCCAGTGTTGAGAACCACTGTCGTAGCATATCAAGTTTTCTAATCAGCTTTTCTGATGTCCTCAATCCAGAAACGTGTATATGTGCATTATGTCCCTCCAGGAAAGAGATTGAACCAGAGGAGAAAATAGAATTCCAAACGCGTCTCGGTGAGTAACAGCTGTCATCAGATCCCAAACTGTCAACACTTAAAGAGGTTTCCCAGTTGTTTCGCGGTGTTGACCGTGTCTCTGCTCCGTAGGAAGAAACATCTACCGGATCCTGTTCAAGGGACGCCAGTTCGAGAGGAACGAGCTGTTCCTGCCCGGGCGCATGGCCTATGTTGTGGACCTGGAGGACGAGTACGCGGACACGGACATCCCCACCACACTGATCCGCAGCAAGGCTGACTGCCCCACCATGGAGGTCCGACTGCAGGGAAAATGTGACCCATGATCCTTTTACAGCTGCATTGTATGTGCTCCTGTTGTTTATGTAAAGAGCCATGTGTATCTGTTTTCTCCTCAGGCTCAGACAACTCTCACCACCAACGACATTGTCATCAGCAAGCTGACACAGATCCTGTCCTACCTTCGACAAGGAACCCGCAACAAGAAGATGAAGAAGAAAGACAAAGGAGGTTTGCTACCTTATCATTTGGGTTACAACTAGGGCTGTAACGATATGCGTATCGCGATCCAATATGCACTCTAGAGCAGTGTTTTTCAAAGTATGGGTCCCGACCCACCGGTGGGTCGCGGGAGATTAAAATTGGGTCGGCAAATATGTTTTCATAATTATTTTGTCCTGGTTCTTTTATGATTAAAATGTTATAGTTGACAGTACACCTCCACAGCCACATGGGGCAGTGTACTAAACTGAGCAGTTGTGTAGGTCAAGCGGGTCCTACAGTATGATTAACACATTGTGAAGAACACGGACGAATCGCGGAATCCAGACATTAACGTGCAATTCAAGAAAATAAAAATATAAAAATTCCTAATCTTAAAATTCCAATACATTCATATTATGTTATAATTACCACCGCATATCGCCTATTCTGAAAGTAATGTGAATTTGTAAGCGCAGTGTCCTCCGAATGTGGTGTGTGTGTGTGTGTGTGTGTGTGTGTGTGTGTGTGTCTCCCAGCACGCGCCTCTCTATTGCGAAGTGCTTGTAACATCACTACTTCCTTCCCTTCTACACTGCATTCCCTAAAGAGACAACACTGTTTCTTGGGAGTTCGTGCGTAACATTAGGCTACTTCTATGAAAAATGTAATAGCGAACTTCCACGGATGGAGTGAAATTTGTGCAAAGAGATAAGAAATGGATGTGTGCAAATGCAGTGTGCGTTTGACTACTGAACATAGCCAGGATGCGCCTCTATCGCTCCTATCTAACGCACATTATAAAAGTATGTAGTCCATTCTAAATTGTCCAAAAACACAATGTTCGTTTTTCTCTGTTTCACTCACTTATCCAAATGCTTATGAAAATGATTAGGCTACTATTTAAAAGGGAAACAATGACGAATATCAATAATTTGTCTATGTATATCAATCGCTTAAAGTAATTACCTTAGTCTCCCTCATTGAATTGGCCAAAAATAAAACAGATTTTACAGGGCCCTATTGGCTTACCTACATCAGACAAAATAACCTGTATGTTAAAAAAACGTGTTCACCCAATGCGCTGGTCGTTAGAAGTAACAAAAATAATTGCCATTTATTACACTTTAGTTTCACATAGTTAGTTAAAACAGCATCATGGATATTTTTTTTATCTGAATGCGAGTAAATTAATACAAGTAATCTAATATTTGTGGGAAAACCACCTCATGGTTATTTTGGGGATTTTAATGTTTTTTTAAAACACAGGTATGTGGTGATAATACTGTCAATATTGAGAAAATTAATGTTGTACCTATTATTACTCTGGTGACAATTAGAACGTACATGTATTATGTTAATACACCTACATACAAATACAAATGATAGGAAAACGGTATATTTGCAAACACCTATTTTCATGACATTTGGGTCACAATGGTTTGTAATTTTGAAAATGTGGGTCACCGGAAAAAAAGTTTGAAAAACACTGCTCTAGAGCCTGTTCGTCTGGCAACAGTATATAATGACCGCAACACGAACTCAGATTTTTCATTTATCGACACTTTATCGACACTGGGATAATTAGTTTTTGAAACGATTCTGCAGCGAGGAACTCTAAACCGCCTACCGGATTATAGCATCTCATTCTGCATACAGAACATGAGATGTGTCGCTAATAATTCTCTTTGCTCGTCGCAACGAAGCCTGTTTATACTTTGCATGGATAAGTGCTCTTTAACACCAATGATCTTCCAGGCAGGATGAATCAATCGTGACAGTTTTGTTTGCAGCTGCATAGAAAGGTTGCCAAACCAAGCTGTAATACCGTACCTGACCAGGATCTCCAGTACTGCTTGATATAATATCAACATAGATGAATTCGTAAACGATGTAAAGAATACAACCGTTGCTGCAGTCTGCAACAGAGATTGTCGACATGTGTGCTCCAGTTTAGTGACTCATCAATGTAAACACCAAGATCTTTGTATGAGTGGGCCTGAGTGATGGTTTGGTTGTGGATGACCACAGACCTGTGGTCCCCAAGGGTCAAACACCCTCTCTTTAGTCTTGGAAACATTTAAAAACATGGTGGATATCATCGCACCAATAAACAAACTATTGAATTTCCATAAAATAATCAGATGGGTCACAGTCCTTTTTCAGCAGAGATAAAATTAGTGTCATCAAAAAATTAATGACATGATTATTTGGATAGGAACTTCTACACTCGTGTATGAAGTGAAAAGGACAGGTGAGCTGCAGCTGACACATCCCTGGGGGGCTCCTGTGCTCAATTTCAGGTTCAGATAGAGACCCGTTAACGCTGACCTGCTGTCTATGATTGGTTAAAAATGAATGATACAATTTGATAATAACGGGATGTACTTTAAAATCATTTAGCCTCTTAATTAATAAGTGTGGTTGCAATGTATTAAAAGCTGAGCTAAAATCAACGAATAGGAGGCGTGCGTATGGGGTAGAGTCCACTAAGTGTCTGCTAATAGTATGTGTCAGAGCAATGATGGCATCATCTGTGCTTCTGTTACTCTTGTATGCAAACTGAAAGGGATTTAAAAAACAACTGACCTCTGTTTTCAATAATTGTATGATGATTTTCTCAAAACACTTCATCACTAGTGACGTAAGTGCTACAGGACGGTAGGCATTATTCTCATTACAGCTTGCTTTTTTAGGTACAGGAATAATAGTAGAGTTTTTTCAGATGGAGGGAACAGAGTGAGTGTCTAGGGATTTCTGAGGGATGGGGTACCATGCTTCTGCCAGCTCTTTGCTGCACGATTTTAACAGGCGCCCAGAGATGCCATCTGGTCCAGAGGCCTTTCTAGGGCAGATGCGTAAAAAAGCCTTTCCACAACATGCTGGTCAATAGAGATTTCCACAGAGTTCAATGCAGGTACACAATCTAGAGCTGCTTTTTGCTCTTTAGAGAAGTCTCTTGTTTTGAATCTACAGAAAAAGTTATTTAACTCAGTTGATTAATCCCTCTCATTTACTACATTAATACACCTCTTGGTTGGTGCCATGTTTGTCATGGCTTCAACTGAGTCTTAGAGTTTCTTATTGTTCATAGCCAAGCAGTGGGATAAAAAAGTTAATTTGTCTTACGTCTAGCTGTCCTTAATTAGTGATTAAGTTCTTTCTGCATAATTTTCATGCTTACAAGGTCCCCTCTATTGAATGCTATTTTTTTCTGTACAATGCACTCTTTGATTTCCTTGGAAATGTAAGATTTGTTATTTGGATGCTTAGTGATAATGTTTTGGGGTAACACGTTATCTTTACAAAAGTTAATGTAATCAGTGATAGTATTTGTCTTTGGCTTCAAAAGTGTGTTTTATTTGCCTGTGAACACCGTCTGCTATGGCAGTAGCTGCATTTGCAGCGGTTCCACTGGGCGGGATGTAAAGGGTGCATAATATGATGTTGCCGAATTCACGTGGGAGATAAAGGTCTTAGGCTTAAACATGTTAGCTCAATGTTGGGGTTGCAAGCAGACTCTCTCAGCATGAACTGCGAATGCCACTTGTTGTTGACAAACACATGTACCGCCGCCTCTGCACTTACCAGAGTTATCAGTCCTGTCCATACGCACAAGGGAAACGCCGTCCAAATAGACGAGCGAGTCAGGCACGTCCTCCTGCAGCCACGTCTCAGTGAAGACAAGCAGGCATGATTCACGGTACTCATGCAGAAATCTGGTATGAGTCTGGTATGATCTGACTTTGAGCTCCTCAACTTTGCTCTTCAGCGAGCGAACGTTGCAGAGAAGCATGGATGGCAACGTTGGTCTGTGTGCTCTTTTCCGAAGTCTCTGTCGTACTCCCCCACTTTCCCCCTATTCCGCGTCCGTCCCCTGCAACGTGCCGTCGGACTTCGGGCAAGCAACTCCCTCGGTAGCTGAGGGGCAGGCATGTGACTGGACCACAGAAGCAGGAGCTGATCCCGGGTATAGCTCAGGAACGCGGTCGGCATAGTGACCCGGCCCGCTGGCGTGGAGTGGCATACAAGCCAAACAAATGGGATCACAAGCAATCCTCTAACTAAAAACAATACAAAACGGCATTGAGTTGCGCTTGAGCATCGTGTTGTGATAAAAACACCAAGAGTTCATTTAAGTTCATAAAAGCCGCATACCAAACAAAACGAAACAAAAAAACACAACGAGGCAACAGCATACGTTACCCCGAGTCGCAGCAGAGCAGCGCCAGCCGACAAACAATAACCCATAATGACAATTTGAAAGAAGTGTGTTTGAAATCTGAAATTTATTAAAAATAAAAACGACCCTTAGCTCTAACAACTTACACATCTGTCACCAATCTGTTGTAGTTAAAAGGGAACAATGACAAAATTCTATAATTTGTTCCTAAATTGCATCTTGCTCATCAGTAAGCTCTCTCACTCAGGGAGAGCAGGGTCAAGCTAGCTCGAGTGCTATGGCATAAGCATGAATGAGCTTGATAAAACTTTGAATGTTTTTTATGACAAAACCCAACAAATCAAGAAGCCCAATTGGTTTGGTCCATAACATGTATGTTTTGTGTGATAAATGTCAGTTGTTTGGTTTCAAACGTACCTTTTCTGTCATCTCTGCTGCAGAGGAAAATCCAGCTCAGGTGCTTCTTCCAGGTTGCAGTGCTGGTGAGAGGGTGTATTCAAGTTGACAAAATGCAGTCTTCTAAATACTTCAGTAGTTTCTAAACACAACATTCCATCGGTCTATCAATGATATATTCTCAATCTGATGTCCTTCCTGATTGAGAATATATTATTGACAGAGCAAAAGTGTGAATTGAGAGTTTGCATTCATTTTTTTACAACTTGAACACTCCCCCTGCTGGCATTTCCTCCTTGGCAGAGATGAAAGAAACATTTTAAAGTTATGTACCAAACTGTAGCTCGACCCTGGTCTCCCTGAGTGAGAGAGCTGACTTATGTACAGGATGGTCAAATAATTACTTAATTACATAATTTAGAAATATAGACAAATGATATAATTTTGTAATTGTTCCCCTTCACATCATCATGAATTTATTTCTCCTGTTTCTTCTAACAGGAGTGAAAATTGATGAGAAGAAAGCTCCTGGACCAGAGGCAGACGTAAGGTCAGTGTTTAAGTCCTTTGTAAAAGCCTGTATTTCGTATTTCTTTCTTCATTGTACTCAAACCATCCCCTGTCCCCTGTTCGTCCAGCATCTTTGATGACATTGGAGACTACGCACCATCCACCTCCAAGGCAATCCGGGACAAGGAGAAGGAGCGCTTTCGAGAGAAGGAGAGGGACCGAGAGAGGGAACGAGACCGAGAGAGGGAGCGAGACAGAGAGGAGGAGAAGAGGCGCCACAGCTACTTTGAAAAGCCCAAAGTAGATGACGATGAGACCTTGGAGATCGAAGCAGGTAATAAATCAGCCAACAGAAAACAATTGAAGGCTACATTAATAAAACAAAAGGGGTTAGATATAATGCATGGGAAAATTATTATGCTCTATAACAAACACAATCTTTGCTTCTCTGTACAGCTCCCTCATCAGTCAAGGACCAGATCAAGATAATTAATGAGAAGTTTGCCGGAGTTGCTGCCCCCCAGTGGCCTGGAGAAACATATCTTTTTATTGTGTCTGTCAGAGCCGCGTTCTGTGCACTTGCATGTTTGGGCAAGAGGATGTTTTCCAAACAAGTTCATTCAGCCTACTACTTTTAAATTAGTATGTTATTCTTATCGACCGGCTTATATTAATCTTTGTCATACCTGACAGTTTCGACTACTGGCTCTGCAGTCATCTTCAGAAGCGCGGTCGATAAAAATTACATACTAATATGTTTTTATTGCTAATATTGAGCCTGTGGGGAAAAGGTTCAAATCATCTGAATTCAAACATTGGTCTTGTCATAATGCTTATATGTGCTGCTGCTGGTTATTTCTCCGGGTCTTTTTCCTTAACGGTGTCACTGCAGGGTCTCGCGGTGAGAAGAAGCATCTTGGAGACTTCTTTGGCATGTCGAACAGCTACGCTGAATGCTATCCAGCCACGTGAGTAAACCAGTTTATAGGTACAGCTCCTCGCACGTGACCCCAGGCAACAGTGGTTCAAGCCCAGTCTCAGCCGCTGTCTGTGCCCTTCCTCCCCGTCTCCCCCTACATACCCGTCTCCCTCTGCTTCATCATGTCCTATCGATAAAATATTAAAAATATATTGAATTTGTTCTGTTGTACAGAATATTACAATGACATGTCAGTATACTAAATGTAGTTCACTAATATGATAGAATTGATCAGGGGTTTGTAAAGATTTACATTATGTTTCAATTGATACATATTCTTTTTATTTATGTTTACACTTAAACGGTTGAGCACTTTTTTTTTACAGAAGATGACACAAATCATCAATTTATTTTTCTTTGAATCCCCTTTTCCTACTTACAATTAAGAAAGCCCCACAACAATGTCTTTTCACCCCCCTTCAATCGCATTATTCTAGTCAGTCCCACAAGACTAAAGAACCATGTGCACCTAACTGCTGGCTAGCTTTTGAGGCTAAGCAGCGTTGATGTCTAGATGGGAGACCAGATGCTGCTGGATGTGGTGTTTGGAGAGCCATTAGGGGGCACCATTCCCTCTGGTCTATATATCAAAACTATATTGAAACTGCATAGGGCACTTTCAGATGAAGTCCCCAGGGCCCTAATAGTGAGAGTTGGGGTCACAGCTCTAGTGTCATGGCTAAATTGGCAATCTGGTCCCACCAAATTATCAAGCTTCAGATCTGGTCATTTATACTCCACCTGTAGCAAAACGTTTAATGATTTATATGGATAAAGTGTATGCAGTTATGTATTTAACTTGTGTATTTCTCGGTCTGCTCAGAATGGATGACCTGGCGGTTGATAGTGACGAGGAAGTGGACTACAGCAAGATGGATCAGGTCAGTGCTTGAGTTCTGATCCATACCCCCCCCCCCACCACACACACACACACACACACACACACACACACACACACACACACACACACACACACACACACAACTAGTCTGCTGTTGTGTTCCAATAATGTGACAGTTGGTTGTGGTTGATGTGCTTTTTACCTTCATTTCGCCATCTGTAGGGCAACAAGAAGGGTCCTCTGGGTCGCTGGGACTTTGACACGCAAGACGAATACAGTGACTACATGAACAACAAGGAGGCTTTGCCAAAGTACGTCACCTCAGTAATCTCTACAGTAACCCTGAACTCCATCATTACGTCACCTCAGTAATCTCTACAGTAACCCTGAACTCCATCATTACGTCACCTCAGTAATCTCTACAGTAACCCTGAACTCCATCATTACGTCACCTCAGTAATCTCTACAGTAACCCTGAACTCCATCATTACGTCACCTCAGTAATCTCTAC
>JACXGM010003115.1:0-43265 GCA_016801145.1 Umbra pygmaea | reverse complement strand
ATGAAACAGGCTGGGAGTTTTTAAAAGCCTCAGGAATCTTTTGCAGGTGTTTAGAGTTAATTAGTTGATTCAGATGATTAGGTTAATAGCTCGTTTAGAGACCCTTTTCATGATATGCTAATTCTTTGAGATAGAAATTTTGGGTTTTCATGAGCTGTATGCCAAAATCATCAGTATTAAAACAATAAATGACCTGAAACATTTCAGTTGGTGTGCAATGAATCTAAAATATAAAAGAAAGTTTAATTTTTATCATTACATTATGGAAAATAATGAACTTCATCACAATATGCTAATTTTTTTTTGCAGGACCTGTATATGCTCATATAGACGGCAAAAGTTAATGGGGCAACAAGCTTATTTTGAGATAAATGTATTTTATTCGCAATGTCTTGGATAAGTACTTCATTACCCACAATCCTAAACCATCCCACAATCCCACAGTGATGCCTTTGATTGGTGGAACTTCGTGATGTCATGGAGACAAACTCGCGGTTACTATGGAAATGTTTGCTGAGCCCGCAAAAAAGCTTTGTGTTTCCAACACTGGCAGGCTGCCCGAGTCATACACCTGTGTCGTAGCAAAAAATATGGATAGTGTAAAATTGTAAATACGTTTACTGAGGTGTAGATTACATGATATTTCAAGGATGAAATTATGTAAGTGAATTTAGCTAAAGTTAAATAAAGGCGGAAAGATAACACTCGCAATGGTTTATGGGATGAGTAGTTCCTTTGCTCTGACTAAAAAATATGTACACAGTCTTGTACCTTTGACCTTTTTTGGATTTTCGGTTCATTTTTTCAGTCGAAATTATATTTTTATGCTTATGAGTCACGTCGTAGCTGGTTAGCCTAAGGCATGGTCTAAAACTGTATATATACAGATTTTTCCAGAAGTCATTGGGAGAAATTAATGGGAAATATACTTCCACAACCCAAGATGTCTCGGACAAGGGGCGGGACTGTTGAGGTTTATTGACTTTGTCGTTCAATGAATAGCAGATACAGTATGGCTACCCAATGATGCATCATTAAATTACTTCATTCCAATGTAAAGGATGGGTGGGTAGATGTGAGGATGTTTTGATGTTCTACCTGTAGTCTTTTAGTTTCAAAGTTCCAACCATATTTTAGCACAATTGATTCTAACTTAATTTCGATTATTGATTTTCTGGAGATCGGCAAAAAGCTTTTGTCAGTGAAATCTGTACTAATAACATTTATTAAACAATTTCTATTTTTTATTTCTACACCACTGTTCAACGCGATGCGTATCACTATTTACCGCCGGGTTTCAAACATAGAGCTCTGTAAGCAACATTGAAATGAAAGTCTCAGTTATTTTGCTTTTTGTCAAAATATTACCCAACAGAATAATTGATTTTGAGTTTCAGTTTTTTAAATATGATATGAAAAAAAATGTCAATGTACCATTTGCAATTCAGTATTATGACAGAATTGGTCAGGGGTCTGAATATTTCTGCAATGCATTGTGCACACACACTAAGTATAACACCAGCACTAGGACATTGTTGTCTGTCCTGTTTAAAATAACTGTCAATGTACATTGTTGGGTCAGGACGAGGAGAAGTCAGTCCGCCAGAGAAGGACAACGCAGAGCGAGGATGTGTTTGACTGCTGACAGCAGGAGAAGAGTAAAGACAAGGGCACAGACTCTGGTCTACTCGCTATGAGGAACAAACTGGATGAGGATTTCAGGCAACTTCTGCAGCTATTGTAGCTCAGCAATGCCTAGACTTGGTGCCCAACAGGCTGGACACCCGACACTCCTCTACTGCTACAGGGAAATCATTCATTTTTGGTTAATCAAACACCTAGTCTCTTTAAGCTCCACACTCCTATGCTTTGGCATCAGTGTTTCCCCTGCAGAGTGTGTAGTGGCTGGCTGCCCCTGATAACTCATGGCCTCTGTCCAAAATAAGGATTCACCATTTTTTTACTTTGGTTTGGATTGTAAAACATTGTCGTTGTAAGTTAAATGACTAAATCCAAACATGAATAAAGGTACATATTTAGTATAAAATCATTATGAACTAACAACCAATTAAATGGAAAAACAGACAGTCAGGGAGCATCTATAATTACCTGAAAGTTCTGACACAATGCCCTAGTTTTGATAGCGTTATAACAGGGCACTAATTGTGTGAGGGATTTCCTGTTGTTCTGCTACTGACGTGGAATGGTCAGAGATGTAAAAAGCTTTTGACAAAACTGATGTAAACCTGCTAATACGCACAAACAGCAGCTAGGAAGACCGATGGATTGTAAAATGTAAAATTAATAGTGGAGAAGAAGTGTGTGTGTGTGTGCATACCTGTCAATGGTTTTGACAATAGAACTCTACTTGTGTTCCAAGTAAAGGATAACAATGCTTTTTTTATAACCTACTGTAAGTTCAAGCAGCTGTGGAGACGTAATGGGAGAGTTTGCCAAAAGGACTCCTCTCACCATTGGCCTAAAGCTTGCATGGAGTGCTGTGAACTCCCTAACCTCTAAAATTGTCAAAACAAATTGAGTTTGACCCCTGTTAGATTTAACGTAACTCATATATATATATATACACACACACACTATAAACCTGTTAATACCCGTAAATATGTATATGAGAAATACTTTGTATGTCAATGATGCTTCTGCTGCAAAACTTTGAACTATTTACTTCAGAATAGTCCGTTCAAAAATGCACGGAATGGGGTTTTTGCCAATTTAATTTTTTATTTATTTGATTTCTTTTATCACTGGCTTTTTTAAACAGCTTTTTTAACACTGAAAAAAGGAATACAATATTTAAATTGAGGATTGTGATTAAGGTGAATATAATGAATCTATACTGTTATTTTTCCTATTGGCTTGGCTTGAGCTATTTTGCACTGACATTTTATGTTGAAAAGGGGATGTTGTTTTATTTCATCTAGTGAGACTGAACAAGGCGTTTGAGATGTAATACTATAGGGAAAGGTTAAAATGCATTCTGAATAATAAAATTCTAAATTGTAAATGTATGTGTTGGCTCTGTAACTACTGGTAGAGAAAATGTTTCTTGTAACTTTGGTTTTACTGTAATTGAGGACAACCTGTAGTTTCTAATGTTGACCATAGGAGGGAGCTCTTTTTAAACATGAGTGATGACAGGCATTTACCAGTGCTTTTCTGAATCATTAGACGGCCAGGGCCACACCGGCTTGTCTCCACTGCAGCTGTGGCGGATGTGCAGTAACACGTCCAGAAGCAACTTCAAATCAGCCATGCATCTTTTGGAAACCCCTCTCCACCCGAGCCTTGGCTACGCTTCTCTGGATGCTGTGTCTGTAGATCTCAAGCAGTTCAATTACCCAAAGCCAGCCACATTACAAGACCTGACATGATTTTGTTTTTACCCTCTGTCTACAGAAGCTTTTGCAATTGTTGCACAAAAATGCTGTGGTACATGATCTATTCTGTGTCAGGAAGGGCTGCATTGTAGATTATTTTAGTGTTCATTGTTTTCATGTGACTTAACAGGTTTATATTTACCTATTGAATATGTTGGTTCATAGAAAATCATTGGTGTTGTAGCAAAACAAAACTAATAACAATTATTTTAGGTGCAAAAATAGGTGGACTGCAAGTTGGATTGGTTAAATTGAATAGGTACATATAATTACCGTAGGTGGGTAAATAGTTGGATACAAAATTATCCAATCAAAGAAGTGACCTTTAAGACAGATTTTGGACAGGTTTCTGCTAACTAAAATTTGCTCATGCTGCTAAACATTTTCTTGTGAAAGTTACCATCATACCAATTCTAGACTTTGGTGTTATTTACAAGATTGCATTTAATTTTCCTCATCAAATTAGATGTACGTAGTCTTTACCACAACGACAGCCACGTTAAGCTTCGTCACATTTGCAGTGTTACGCTTTATCATGTTCAGCCCGCTGTTGCAAATTAGAATGAGTTGTCAATTAGCTTGAAACCTGGTCAATTTGGTTGATCCATACAAGTGACTGCAAAACGTGCAGAGAGGAAAGGAAATCTCAGAGGGCATCAGGAAGAGGGTAAGAACACATGAGTCTGTGGAACGCTATAATACCATCTCACAAACAGTCCACCAAGAGGCAAATCATTTACAAATGGAGAAAGTATTCACAGCACTTCACTTTTTCCACCATTTGTTATGATACACCCTTATTCTGAAATTGATTACATTCATTATTTCCTAAAAAATTGTACAGAAATAACCCATAATGACAATCTGAGTGCGTTTGAAACAATGTGTGTGTTTGAAATCTTAACAAATTAATAAAATTAAAAAACATGTACAGAAGTATTCACAGCCTCTGCTCAAGACTGTTGAAGCACCTTTGGCAGCAATTACATCCTCAAGTCTTTTTGAATATGATGCTACAAGCTTGGCACATTTTTGGGCAGTTTCTCCCATTCTCCACACATGTGCGTTCGACACATTGGTGGTGGATGAGGTGGGCTTTCCCCCTCACTGTGTAAAGCGCTTTGGGTTCCTTGGAAGAAAAGCGCTATATAAGTTGAATGCATTTTATTATTATTATTATTATTATTCATTCTTTTTTTGTAGGACCTCAAGCTCCATCAGGTTTGATGGGAAGTGTCGTTGCACAGACATTTTCAGATCTCTCCAAAGATATTCAATTGGGATCAATTTTGGGCTCTGGCTGGGCCACTCAAGGACATTCATAGAGTTGTCCTGTAGCCACTCCTTTGTTATCATGGCTGTGTGCTTAGGGTTGTTGTCCTCTTGGCAGAGATGGTTTGTTTTTCTGGAAGGTTCTCATCTCTCCATAGAGAAATGCTGGCGCTCTGTCAGAGCAACCGTCAGGTTCTTGGGCACCTCCCTGACTAAGGCCCTTCTCCTCCAATCGCTCAGTTGGGCCGCGGCGAGCTCTAGGAAGAGTCCTGGTGGTTCCAAACTTCTTCCAATTACGGATGATTGAGGCCACTTTGCTCTTTGGGACCTTCAATGCTAAAGATATTTTTCTGAAACCCTTCTGCAGATCTGTGCCGCAATACAAAACTGTCTCGGCGGTCTAAATACAATTCCTTGGACTTTATGGCTTCGTTTGTGCTCTGACATGCACAGTGAATTGTGGGGCTTTATATAGACAGCTGTGTGCCTTTTCAACTCATGTCCAATCAACTGAATTGACCACAGGTCGACTCCAGTCAGGTTGTGGAAACATCTCAAGGATTATCAGTGGAAATAGGATGCACCTGAGCTCAATTTTGAGTGTCATGTCAAAGGCTGTGAATACTTATGTACATGTGCATTTTTCGTTTTTTATTTTAAATAAACTGGCTAAGATTTCAAACACACTTCTTTTCGTTGATGTTCCAGATGAAATCAACTCCTTATGAGCTCAGAGAAACACTTGTGTTCAGTAAACCACAGATCAGGACCAATGTGAAACAGAGATGTCTGTTTGTTTGTGGGTTAAACTGTGGAATAGTCTCAATGAAGAACTGAAAACATCAAATCCATTGGTAGCTTTATGAAAAAAAATGTATTTTCAAGATTACATTATATAAAGCTGAATTAATTTAGCTTCTTTCTTTTAGTCATTCTTTATGTATGTAAGATTACTTTGGGTCTTGGTGTTGTGTGTAAAATAAATAAAATGTAGAAAGCATTGGCGCAAAAAGCATAAGCTTCAGCCGACACCTTTTCGGTCTATCAACACTTATTTTCTTTTAAATTTTTGTTTCTATGTTTTTGACCAAAATAAACTTTAACTAACAAACATTGTCATTATTGGGTATTGTTTGTAGAATTTTGAGGGAAATAATGAGTTTATTCCATTTCAGAATAAGGGTGTAACCATAGAAATAGAATGGATAGAAAGGCCATTCCAATTCAAATCAATGTAGCAGAATGTTCAGGGCGGCGCATTAAATCATTAAACTGATTTGCGTGTTGTCACCATGACAACTAAAATTGTTGTGTACTAATCGAATGACCACGCCTAGCAGTTCAATGGACTTTCTATCCATTCTATTTCTATGGGTGTAATAAGTAAGGGCTCAGCAGGATCCGACTGTGGAAGGGGTAGTGCTGGTGCTGGCTGTGGTGTCGGGGACAGGTCCATGTACTCCACTGCAGGAGGCAGAGCTCCGAGCTCTAGTGCAGGGGGCTAGTCCCCTGGTTGAAATGAGGAGGGCGCACCGCTAGCCAACTAGTGTTCGCACCAAAGAGGTCACTGTCAGTGTCTCCCTCACCTTCCTCCACTTCTTCCCCATCCTGGTCCATCTTCCAGCTGATGTGGTCCTCTTCCTCCTGGCTCTCCTCTGCCCAAACCTGCTGCTCTTGCTCTTTGCAGCTGTCCTCCTCCCAGACTCGCTCCTGCCTTTAGCTATAACCCCACCCCCAAAAAGTTGCTTGGGAAACTAGGGCAACAATTCCTTCCCTAGTCTCTCTGTCCATCGTGTGGGGGGTGTATAGCTGGCCCCTGCCTGCGGTGAAATGTTGGTCTGCCTCCTAAGCTCCTGTCTTCAGCCCGCTGGGTCGTAGTAGGCTCCTGCCTCATACCGTAAGGGTCTCATGCCATGCCTTCTTCGCTGTCTCTTTTTGTTTAGATCGGACACTGCAACGGCTTGTGTATGCAGGTGCAAGGATAAAAGTAGGCAGGCGCGAAGAAGTTAAAAATAAATGGTGTTTACTGACAAAAAAACACTCTTTACAAATCAAAAGGACCTCAGTGTGTCAAAGAGACTATGTTTGAATCAGAAACGTAGATTAACACAACACAGCAATTAACAGTAAAACATTGTCCGATGGCTTCAACCAGGTCAGGTCATGGCTAGAAGGGATACAGCTCATTTCAAAATGACGTCATACTCTCACACCAGACGCAGACTTTCCGCCCGCAGTAGCTAGTCAGCTAGCTGTTGGATAAAAAGTCTAAGTTAGTACTATTGTAGCTAGTTTGAATGGCAACACCAGATGGGAGCTACAGTAGCTAGTTTAGAAGTGTGTCAAATAATGTTGTTCTTATTACAATGGGTGAGTGGTGTAAATGGTGACTTGCAAACGTTGACACCCTCTGGTACTGGATGCATAGATACCTAGAACACAAGATGGGCTGTTGCAAATGGCAACTAACGTGACCTTTTATTTCTCTATTTATTTAGAACATAACTATTTCGTAGGGGAAAATAATGCTACAATACTGTTGCTGGAAACCACCTGGATGCAAGTTCATCAATCTGTTAGGCACTCCTGCTTGCTTTAGCAGTGCTGTTGTCTGTAGTTAGGCTACTGTTTGTGACAGAGTTGGTAGTGTACTAATGTTAGAGTAGTAGGCAAGGAACTATCAGGGTGACTGCTAAGGCATTTTCCATTATAACATTATATTTTCCACATAATGTACAAGATAAAACTACAATGTTAATATCTATTTCGTGAGCGGAAAACATTCTATCAAAACTACAGTTGTAATCAAAATTATTCAACCCCCATTGCAAATCAGGTTTATTGTCAAACAGACTGTAAGCTGTTTGCAATTAACAAATCAAGCAAAAGCAATTGAAATAGCTCAACACAACAAATGCATCAAGTGGTTTCCTCAAACTCAACTGCTAATTATTCCACCCCTTCGTGGCAAACATCTTTAGTACTGTACTTAGTAGAGCACCCTTTTGCTATTATGACCTGCTGCAAATGAGATGATTATGAAACCAGCCTCTGGCAGCATTCCGGAGGAATCTTAGCACATTACTCATGAGCGATGGCCTCCAGTTCAGTAATAATCTTGGGTTTGCATGCTGCAACCTCCTTCAAATCCCACCAGAGATTCTCTATAGGGTTTAAGTCAGGTGACTGTGATGGCCACTGTAGCATCTTCCAGGACTTCTTCTGCAATCAAGCCTTGGTGGAATTTGGGGTATGCTTGGGACCATTGTCCTGTTGGAAGGTCCAATGATGCTTAAGGGAAACCACATGATGCATTCATTGTGTGGAGCTATTTCAATTGCTTTTGTTTGATTTGTTAATTGTAAACAGCTGAAAGTCTGAACATTTTGACAATACACCCAATTTGCAAAAGGTGGGTGAACAATTTTATTGGAACTGTAAATGATGCTAATCACTATACCAAGTCCCTATCACTGGTTCCAATCTATTTATTAAAAAGGTTCTAACTTTTGCGGGAGTTTCGTGCCACTTTGACATGAGCCTTCTACCAACACAAACAGGAACTAAATACACAAACTTTGAAGAAAACAGGATGCAGCTGTGTAATGATTGATATTGATCTATTGGCTGGACATGTGATAACAGTCAGGTGAGTAAAAGTCTGGGAAACTAGAAACATGACACAAAACATAAAAGGGAATCTGACAGGTGTGCCTCTTCTGGCTCACCAGGAGGGGGTGACCATGACAGTCCCATTCTTACAGTTTTTGTTTTCAATGACTTTGTTGGTATTTTTTCCTTTCGTTGGTAGAGGAGAAAAACTGAAAGGACAGAGGAGAGTGTGTTGACAGTTGCAGTTGTCTGTATTTGAACCCATGCTGCAGCGGTACATGTGCACCGGAGAAAGTGGTTTAAGCTGCGAGAAAACACTTGGCCTCCCATGGCCCTTTCTAACCAATTGTTTATTTTATCCATACAGTCCTGAATCACATTACATAGGATGTTACATCATTTATGTTACTGTACTTCAAAACATGTAGTGATGTGACACAGACTGCTGTAAGTTGAGTCATCAAATAAGAACTTCCATCCGACACATTGAAATGCACAGGATTTTACAGTAAAATCAAGACAGGTTAGGTTGGTTTTTAATGAAGATGGCTGGTGTTATCAAAGCTAATCTAGCTACATGATTGCTCTCCAAAACTAGTTCTACCATGCAATACATCATTTTTTATTAATAAATGTTTATAATCATACAGCATGCAGACAACAAATTTGATAATAAGAATTGTTTTCTTAACAGTATGTGTCGGTCAGTGGTGGCTGTTGACTTTCATTCCTGCAAGTAGTGTAGGCTGTTGCAACACATTAGCCCTCTATGTATTTTGCCTATCTGTTCATCTTTAATACCATAGTGTGGGGAAGGTAGAAGAGGGGGATGGGGTAAAAGCAGGTTTTCAAAGAGTAACTTTACACCACAGCACAAACACAACAGTGGACCAACCCGCTCTCTCACTCGTTTGCTGGACTTTTTTGACCATATAAGGTAGAGAAGTCATGAAAACGCCTGCCTCTGAGAATAAAAAAAATATATAAGGATGCACAGTGTCTTGATCTAATAAAAAATATATAAGGATGCACAGTGTCTTGATCTACACGGTTGAAACATGTTTGTTTGGCGATTAGCCAATCACGCCTGAGGCTGTGGCACTTCTGTTTGTGCTCCTACCTTCTTATTTGCAGCAAAGACTTGGAAGCAGTTAAGCTTAACTGTCCAGGTTACCTTGGCAGTTGGGTGAGATTGAACCAGGGGCTTGATGGTCCACTAGGCCAACTCACTTATATTTAATAATATATTAACATCTCAGTGTTATGACCACATAATATCCTTGACAATCATTGTTCTTGGGACAGGATTGATTTAGAGACGAATACACAAAAGAAATGTAAACATTTACCTGGGGTTTAGCACATTACATCTATGTCATGTGCATAAGCAAAAAGCAGGTGCCCTGTGGGGTTGGGTCAGATATAAGTTTCTATAAAACAGTATACTGTTTCTACTGTCTCTGGTGGTGTCAATTTGATTCATTTTATAGAAACTTGCACAAAAAACTAATTATAGTGTATGTATACAAATATGATATATTATAAAGCAACAGGGTCAAGAATAAATAATAATGCCGTATTTTACAAGACCGTTACAGTGCATCTTTATTAACACCGACCTGGTCAGTCCATGTAAAACGGTCTGAGGATCTGTTTTTTTTGGCCAAGTGTCCCGACAGATAAAAGAGGCTTCTCTGTCTGGCTCACCTCCCCTTCCCCATCTGACACCGGCGACTGAAATTTACAGGAAAAACAGGTACAGACAGGACTCTTGCATTCCTCCACATCGTGCACCCACGCACACACGTTATTTCAAAACTTTTCACCACAAAAAAGTGAAATTGTTATTTATTCACTAATTTCCTCTTGGATCACTGTGCTTAGGATCTGTATGTCCATTAAAAAATAATGGTTAAAGTTATTATAAATAAAGAGTAAATTCTCACTATCAGACACCCAATAAAGTAAAATCGATATACCCTGGAAATATACCCTGGTAATATACCCTACATTAGAGATATACCTTAAGATGTTTTATTGCTAATATAAACCAGTTTTTCCTCTTCAGTATAAGTGTAAGAAAATATAACATATACCCATGGGAGGATTCACATACCATGGCCTATAGCCAATCATAATTCAAGTTTTTAAACACCTGGTTAATAGTGTTTTTTAAACCGGAGTAACACAAAAATATTTGTTACATTTGTTGTGGATGATTCATGGTTTTATAAATTAATTTGCATTTTAAAATATTTCTATGCGGTCGCGCGCGCACACAAACGCACACACCCGCCTCTTAGAGCTGATGGACACATTCTCTGTCACAACACCCCTTCCTCGTACTACTTCGATTTGGTTAAATAACTTTAGAGACAAGAGATAACACTATTCATAAGACGGGGTAAAGTCTAAAGATAGGTGTTATATTTGAATATGTCACTTAAGGATTGGTATTGTTTTTTTTGGGGGGGGGGTATAACAGAGATTAGACTAATGTTTATTCAATCAAATAGCAAATCAATATGAACAATCATCTCTCTAAGTCCAACCCTATTTTTCATGCTGTTGTATGTTGATACCTGAAGGGGCGGAGCAAATACCCTACCTGTGAATGATAAAGTGGGCGGAATCAAGCTAATATGTTCACCCTCTGTCAGCCACGCCCGGACGGATCGAGCGTATGACGGGGCAGAGCAGACGCCGAAAAGAAGATTGAATACATACGAGATTATTAAGGGAAGCATTTGCAGTAGTGTATTATTGACGTTGCTGTCTCGTGGAGAAGTTGTCTTTGCAAACACGGACACAGACAGCGCGACCGAATTCACTCCGTACTGCCTGCAACCAAGCAGCAGGTAAGTTTTATCACGTTACCTATGTCTCTATCCCTCTAATCCTCGTGGGATGAGCTCTACTTCTAATAATACGTTTGTAAGTACTTCGAAGTCGTGACAAACAACAGACAAGTTCCGTTTTGTTCCGTGGTGCTCATTTGCGTTTTTTTTATATAGTCAAGATAAATGGTGATGCTTGTGTCTAGTACCCGAGTGCGGTTGCTCTCGATGTGGCTTTTTAATTTGCATCGTCATAACTGCTAGTGAGAGACATACGCAGTATGGTTATGTAGTAGGTTCAAGTAGCCTACATTGCAAAATCGTTGTTTTGAGGCAATTAGGTACTCCTGCCATTCTTTTTTCTTTTTAGCTTCTCTATAAACTCGCGCCCAGGTTATTGCCGGTATTTGTGCAGAAGTATATAAACGAGATTAATTGCTTTCTAGCAATAATAGGCCTAATCATAATATGATAAACACATGAGTAGGCTTACCCAACATTGGTCGTACCAGTAAACCAGTATAATTTCAACATCCTCGCTATGACATGCAGATTAAATTACATCCATTGCCCCACTTAACATAATTTCTGTTATGATGAGTAAAGTCTATGGCTAATAAACCAATACCATTCAACATATGGTGCACTTTAAACTTCGAAAAACGTATGCAATGTTTGCTTAGTTTCAGTTGGACACCTCGTGCTGTCTTGGAGACCTGAATAAATGGTAGTAGTTCAGACTATATGGCGAAGTACTGGCGAGCGCTCAAAATGCACACACGCCCTTCTGAAGTGGATCTACCCCAAGGACACACTATTTGCACTCACTCACTTTTAACTGGTTTTGGAATCTCAAATGCTGGATCTTCTGTTTGTGTTGACAGTCAGGTTTTCATGTGGTACAGGGTGTGGCACACAACCCATTTGGTTGTTAATACTACATCTATTGACTGTCATCCTTCCGGCACCTTTGGAGAACGCAACATTTGAGTTCTCCTTTGTACACAGAGTAATATAACTGGGATACTGTGATATCTAACATGCTACTATCTTAACCCTCATTTAAAATCCTCAATCCTACTGTTGATATGTCCGGTGAGTGTAATAAAGCCCTATAGCTGGCTGCGGCCTGATGCAGATGGTTCGGAAGCAGCCTGTGTTGTCTTTTAAAAGGGCACTGGAAAACTAGCTAATGCCTGGATTGAACTACCGCCAAGAACACAAACGAGTAGGTTGAGGTGTTGAAATGTGCTGAGGAGGAGAAGGTCTATACGTGGCCGAACTGGACACAGTATTTGTGGCAATACTTCAGCAGTGAACATAAACACGCCTGCAGTGTCAGGTGGTATAAGTGATATAACTGTGGCTTAACCCCACTTTTTGACAGTTTACACTTTTAACCCCTATTGGCGTTAATGATCTTGCACACGTCCCATCGGAAATCAATTCTGTTTGGGACTATTGACAGACCAGTAACCATTTGAAAGGTGACTAAGAACTGTAGAAGTCCCAGCCCACTTTATAGCCTTAGTCACATATCCCTTATCACTGAATGACATTGAGCGTCATTAGGCATGGGCGTCAGTAGCTTTCTGTTCAGCTACAGTTGGGCAATATGACATTCAAGAAGTGCATCTAAACAGTGTAACACCACACTATGCAACATCCGGTGGAAGTTGGCCCATGGTTTACACTTTTCTGCTGTAAAACACATTCGTGTCAGTCACACTCTTCCTGAGTTGTCGCCATTTCATCCTATCGTCCACACTATCATCGTGTTCCTGTCGATCTTCCAGTCGGGGCTTAAGTGCACGAGGGAAGCCTGACCACGGACATGCCGGTGCCAACTCCCTGTCACTCACAGTTACCTTTTTAATCTAAACAACAAGGAGTTGGTGAGACAGCAGAATTAAATCAAGGATGAGGCAGGGCCAGAAGACTCGACATCATTCGGAACAGTTAGTCCCGTTTATCCTGAGAAAGCTGCGTGCGCACCCTGGTTTACACTGGTTCAGTAGTCTTCTCCTGCTGTGTTTGTGTTCTGGCAGACGTACGGCCTGGATGGACACGCCCCACGGTGAATCCTTTAATCAGAGCATCAACCCTGAGCCCGTAATGAACCTGTAGAGACAAATGACACCCCTCCGGATATTATCTGTTTATCCTCTTCATCCCTCTCTCTGTCGTCTCCCACAGTTTCTCATCTCATCCATCTCTTTATCTGTCATCCCTCCCTCTAACCCACCCCCAAGCTTTAGATACTCACACACATCTCCTTTGGTGTCCCTGGTGTCCCTGTCACTTGATCAGGCTGATGTGATATATTCCATGATGTGGTGGGTTATGAAACCTGTTCTTCCTGGTGTCCAGCATTATCAGAGGTGGGGTGTTGTAGCGTTGGGCATGGCTGCCCAGTACAGGTAATCGTGTTCATGAAGTGATGCCATCTTATCTTGTAAAGGAATTACCATGTTGTCATGGAGTTTCAGACACGTCAACTGTAGACATGGTCTGTTCTTGTGACCTGACGTCCGTGGATACACACAGGCACATGTGCAGAGGAACAAGCAGATGGAAATAGAAATTGACCTAGAATACCTGAGCCTGTGTTAAAGCACCTCAGTCTGAGTACTGATCTAGTATCAGCCTTTGGATCATAATTAATATGGTAATGTACAAGTGGTACCTTATCCTAGATCATTGAGATTTCCAATAGATTTATGAAAATGTGGGGGTTGTGACTGAATGTTAGTAGGTCAACATGCACTCGCACTCCAACAGATAGGGCTGGGAATTGCAAGGGACCTCACAATACAATTTTATCACAACTTCTGTGCAGATACGATATCTTTTGCGATTCTGAATGTATGGCAAGTCAATAGTGTGATTTTCTACTTTTCTTAATTAAACATGCTAAACAGTTCAACAAAATAAAATAAACTGCCAAGAACATTAAATACTATTATGAAGTCATGGCAATCATTTGCTTAAAATCTTCTGTGTTAATAATGGAATTTAAATGTGAAAAATGTTTGTCATGTTTATATTGAAAAGGTAATTAATTCAAAATAAAAGTATCGGCATTTAAAACAGTCATATTTGTAAAATCACTCAAACTGCAGGTATTAGAAAGCATGTCCAACTTGGAAATAAAATGTGTTGCTTGTTTCCTGTCTGAAAGAGATGAAAAAGAACCAACCAATAACATTTCTGTTAAGCTATTGCTTAGCATATGTTACTCACAATGCATGGTGCTGCCAATTGACAACATATGGGTAAGAAACTAATGCAAGTAAATACAGTGAGTTTTGCAATCTCCTCGTTAGTATCGGTCTTAGAGCCCGACCGATAAAGGATTTCTAAGGCCGATATCGATACAAATATTTGGTGATTTAAAAATCTGATATCAGCCAATATATTGCAATATCTAGAAAAAATGTTCCCTAACATTAGTTATTTGTGAGTCCTCACTAAAATAATATGATGAATGCAGTTTAAAAATAAACTTGTTTGTTTTATTGTCACAACAGAACAGAGGAATATTAAAATATATTAAAGTTCTGATAATGTATAAAAATACAATCTTAAAACATGAAACTTAAAGTCCTTTGGACAAAAACACAACAAAGAAAATCAAAGTTACCAGTATTAATATACTTAATAGCTTCATAAATATAACTTTGAATAAGACTGGAAAAAAATTAAGTTTTGTAAGTTCTGATAAATAACAGCAAAATATGAACTATATACAGTATAAGGTAGTGCACTGAATCAGTCAGTCCTCCAGAGGCAGGCTTTTTTATTTAAATATGCATTTATCGGCAATTATAATTACCCATACCGATATTTTGGAAAATGCCTAATCGGCCAATAATATCGGCACACCGATATATCGGTTGGGATCTAATCTGTCTTTAAGCCGGGAGATGGTGACGCACAAACTGCTTTGAAGTGTATTCTGAACACAGTGTTGTGCTTTCAGCAAATGTATACGAAATACTTTGTCATTACGATATAGACAGACGAATGTGTTCTAGTCAAATAGGCCCATATTTATTAGCATTTTCTGGCGATCTTTTGACTGCTTTGTTTACTAAAAAATATTGTAAAAAAATATCGATTTGTGATTGAGAATCAATACTAATATTGGCAAAATGAGTATTGCAATATGATTTTTTTCTCCCATCCCTACCGACAGATGCACGTTCAAACATATTAAAGGTATTTCTGTGAATACTTGGTGTTTGCTGTTTGGGTGTGGTCTGTTAGCTATTTAATGACATTTCTCTCTGTCTAAACTTGCTACCAACATTCCTCCTCTGGCTGGATGGTTTCCCTTTAAAAGAAGTAAGGACACTTTCTTTTTCTGACTGGCCCACATCTTTACCTGTCCTGAAGGCAATGTCTCTGGAACGCAAGTCAAGTTGGGTGTATCTAGCAGGCCATGAGGTAGCAAAATGTTTTGCAAGTGAAAACTATTTGTTATCCTATTAGCGGATTCAGGAACCTCCTAGTTGGAAACTGTTTTTCTAATGAACTGTCCATGGCAGAAGGTGTGCGATAGGTCAGTTTCTAAGGGGCCAAGGTCACAATGGAAATGTTCTTATGTAAATTTGGGTGCCTGAGTGCACACTTTTTTAATTGTTTTCAACCTGTTTCGATTGATAGTTTCTAATGTATTCCTTGCCATAGAAGTCCTATTTTGTTGTTAGGACTACCAGTTTAGTCTCTTTCAAAACATGCCTAAAAATGTTGGAACTTAAAAGGGGTCTCTAAACCTTTGACATAGGCACTCAAATGTTATATTATACACATTTTGTATGAATTAAGCTGCCTGTTTCTTGTATTAAGTAGCCTTAAAATTAGGTGTAAGTTAAGAACATTTCAGCTATGCTACAGTGGTGACAAAACGTGTGATGGTTGGTTTTACAAGTCAAGTCGGGCCGTTGTAGTGAGGAAACTACCGACCACAATGTTATGGTTGTCTCATGCGGAACAAGATTGTAGATCCTCATAGTAGATTGGGTTAACATTAGGTTTACAGGTTTAGCATTACTTAGTAAATTTAGGGCATATGTACATGTTGAATTTTTCATTGGAATGACATTTTCATTGGATCTTCCAAGTTCCAAGTTGTCTTCACACATTTAGAAAAGTGAGTTTCCTCAAGTATAACCTTGAGTTAGTGATTGGTTTCCAGTCACAAAACACTCTGGGCTAAAAATGAAAATCCAGTGCTAGAGCATACAGTATAAAGGCTGGTTATGGTGATGTCCCTTTTAGATACATTTCTGTACAGAGGGCACCAGGAAAACATCTACTGGTTTTGGGTGGTCTCTTGGCCCAAACGAGGATTTTAAGTGCCTTGTTTTTATCTGTCACCCTCTCCAGTCACTGTGTTCTGTTTTAAATATCTGGCTGTCACATTTAATTGTTTGTTTTTTATTTCACATTGATAATCTGGTTCACATTTGCAATGGTTACCTGTCCAGTGCCCAAGACGAAGCATGACAGTGCAAGTAACACTTGTGCCTATAATACACAAAATTATCTGATGAATCTCCAGATGGGTGACAAATGGAAGGGAAACTGAAAACAAGTGTCTCAGTAAGGTGTTTGCTCACAATGAGTTGCCAGAATAGATTCATTGTGCCTTGGTATGGATTCTGAGTTTCTGGGACTCTACTGGAGGGATGGCTCACCATTTTCCCAAAATATAGTTCCTAATTTGATTGCCTCTGTCTTTCCCTGGACCGCCAACAGGTGGCAGTGCGAACTGACATAGAGCTGCCTGGGATTTGTGATAAGTCCATAGACAAACCATTCATTCCTATGGAGAGCAAGTGAAGTCAATTAGAAGCACTTTTTCGGTGGTGCGCAGCCTCAAGCTGAGCGTGATGATGTAGATGTGATGTGAGAAACTTCTCTGAAAGTTGTAATTCTTCTCATAGCCGTGCCAAGAGACAGAGCATGAGTAGGAAGTATTTCCAATCCATCGAAACGTTGCTAAAATATTTAGTTCCGATGCTTTTCATGGACTCTCTATGGGCTTCTATCTTGACTGTATGCCTCCACGTCCCCCGATTTTGCCTGCAAGCGTCTCCTGGACTATACGGTACTTTTCCGTCTGTGCGACAAAGTCTTGTGGTTATGACACAACATTTAGCATATTGTCACAAACTGCTGCTACAGTGCCATAACTTGAGATACAAGGTAATGGAGTGTTCTGTTTTTAGATATAAACAATGGCCAAAACAAGTCTTTAAACGCTTCAGATGTAAATTTATTTGCTGTCGAAATGACCCTAAAATGAATGAAAGTCTATGGAATGCTAAATGTGAGGTGATAGCCAGGTAGCATCAGAATCCACTCAGGGCTGCTTCAACTTCCGGGTCCAAGGCTACCCCCTTGGATAAGTCTGATTATCTACCTTGCCACGTTGCTCTCCAGGAACTCCTTGTGTTCATGTAAATTCAATCTTGGAAGTATAGCTGGAGAACGTAATCATCCCATACATGAGCTGACTCGAGGCTTCTGTGTTGGTTGAGCAGTACGAAAAGAATTAGACGGCACAGTGACGTGGTTGGATGAACCATGTTGGTGCCTTTCACCATCCCGCCCCCGTCCAAAGAGTTTCAGAGCTGTCGACAAGGCAGGTTCATAGGGAATTGGACAATACAATTGGGAGGGGAGATAAAATGGGGGCGGAATCATAGTCCCTCATTTGGTGTTTGTGGTCCAAAATGTCCCATAGGCGTTCAATTGGTTTGATCTGTGGACTGTTAAGGCCGTAGCCTCTGATTCACATAATTTTTCATATTTAAACTGTTCACTGACCCCTCGTGCCCAGTGGATGGGGGGCATTGAGTGGAGATCTTATTGTTGTCACTCTCCATTCTGTAGCCACCATGTCGGAAGCAGACAAGTTTCTCTACAAGGATGGCGGGAAAATTGCCAATCCCCTGGACCAGGCTGACTGGAGCTCCAAGAAGCTGGTATGGGTCCCTTCAGAAACGCAGGGGTTTGTGGCCGGCTCCCTCAAGCAGGAGCAGGGGGACGAGTGTACGGTGGAGATGGTCGACACAGGCAAGGTCGTGAAGGTGAACAAGGACGACATCCAGAAGATGAACCCGCCCAAGTTCAACAAGGTGGAGGACATGGCCGAGCTCACCTGTCTGAACGAGGCGTCGGTGCTGCACAACCTGAAGGACCGATACTACTCTGGCCTCATCTACGTGAGTGTTCTGGGACACTTCAATGATCTGGTTCAGTTGACTGAGTGTACCAAAGTCTTTTTCTGTCTTCCCTTGTGCAGACATACTCTGGGCTGTTTTGTGTGGTGATAAACCCATACAAAAACCTGCCCATCTATTCAGAGAACATTGTGGAGATGTACAAAGGCAAAAAGAGGCACGAGATGCCCCCCCACATCTACGCCATCACAGACAACGCCTACAGGAGCATGATGCAGGGTGAGTCAATGACAAGATCCTGCTTTAGTGCTACCTACACACGAAACACAACTGCAGCTGAACACACCTACACATCACACACTTGGGTTGATTTACACTATTGGGCAAATGTTTTCAAACACCCAGAAATTTTTGTATTCATGAAGGTGACATTAAATTGAATAAAATATATTTCCTATACATTTACATTTCTGTCGTTTAGCCATAGTGATTTACAGTAAGTACAAGGACACCCCTCTGGGGCAACATAGGGTAAAAGTGCCTTGCCCAAGGTCACAGTGACAGTTCGGAATTGAACCAGCGGCTTTTCCGATTACAAGTCTAATAACACCGTAACCACTGAGCCACCTGATGCGTGATATTACCAATGTTGCAAATGTCTATCACAGTTGGAAATGACTGATTTCATAGCCAATTATACACATAATGACAGCCACATTTCCAGCAGCCCATCATCCTTCATCATTAAATGTCCTAATGATGAAACCTTTAGCTCATCCATAATTAATCATGGTTTGACTATAATTTTTGTTCAGTTTAATGCACCAAATTTATCTATTTCTATAAAAACAATGTCAATTCACCCAGGTTTTCTGCACCTGATTAACCTTTGTTTTTGCTGGATATTTTTCAAATGAACTTTCTGTGTTATGCTTTAGACCGCGAGGACCAGTCCATCCTTTGCACGTAAGCCATTTGTCACTATCTTTGTGGTTTAGATCAGTCAGGTTAAACATTTACACTTTGTTCCCCAATTTCAATTTAAACTTCTGCATTTTCTCTGCCTCATTTCTCGAACTCTCTTCCTCTTAATTAATCTCTCTCTTTGTCCTTGTCTTTTTCCCTGTCTTCTCAGAGGAGAATCGGGAGCTGGAAAGACTGAAAACACCAAGAAAGTGATCCAGTATCTGGCCCACGTTGCCTCGTCCTTTAAGTCCAAGAAAGAACAGGTCAGTTCAGGATGCTAGCCCCCTCTTCCTCCCTCATGCCAAAGATTTTCTCCCTCACCAGTTCTCTGTATTGTTTTCACGCCCCCTGTACATGTTGCATATTCCTAACATTCCTGTTTCAGGTTTGGACATGCCGGGTTTGCCTCCCTGCATCTATAAATCGAGTACTGCAGATCTAGGAGCAGTTTTGCCCTTTTTACCTCTGTTTTGAATAAAGTATGTTGAGTCTTGCTCAGCACTGCCTATCTGGGACAACTATTGACTCGTTACCAGCGTAGTGAACTCTGATTGTCATTATCAGTTGGACGTGGTCAAAAATCATTTTGTGCCGTCTTATTTCCACGTGTTCTAGTGGAGTCAGATTATGAGTTTGTAATAGAAATATAACTTGTGTTAATCTCTCTCTCCCCCCCTGACATTCTCAATCCTATCTACAGGGTGTATCACTGGCACATGTGAGTTACCATCCTCCTTCCTCTTACCATCTCTATTGCTTGCCAGCTCTTATTCCCTGCCTGTTGTCTATGCCCACCTTACTTAAATCTGTCTGACTTTCTATCTGCCTGTTGTGTGTGGGGGGACAGTGTATAGGACACATTTTAGAGGTGCTCTGAAGGTGTGGACACTTTGCGTGAGAAGGGTTCTGCATCATATTTCAAAAGACTGCACATTAAAACAGATCGATTACCAGCTTCTACTAGAATGTCATTTATGTTGTCTGTATGTAAGCAGGTGTTCAGCCCTCAGCTAAGTTGCTCACAATGTCACACTTGCAGTGAATTGTTTTTTCTAAATTCCAATAACAGTGGCTTTCCTTGCAACCTATCCCTGGTGTTTTGTATTAGTGTGGGGTTGTTGCACTTTAAACCCTCTGGTGTTGGTCTGCTTGATCTGGTTGGCCCAGGGGGTTGTTTAAAGCCTCTTTATAGGGCACTTTGCTTGCGTTGTTTTTGGGATCTTCCTCCTGCTAAATCCCAACTGGATCGCTTCTTGGTCCTCCGTTTGCGCAAGTGTTCCGAAGGTGAGATACTGAAGATGGTCAAGGGTGTAGTGGTGCTTTAGAGCCTCCAGCATACTGAACTAGTGCAATTATACAAAATGAATAGGCCTGCCTAATTAACCTGTGCATTTGCTTGACATTATACAAAATTAAATGTCTCAAATGAATTTAAATATTACTACGGGTTATTTTTTTCAGAAATGACAAATTTTGAATTTGAATAGTTTCATGCATAGGTCAGACACGGACCGTGTTGGTTACATCAGTTCCAAAAACCACCCAAGAAATATACAGTTTCTGCAAAGCCCTTCAACCTCAAACTGACCAGTAGCTGAATATTTTTCTCCTGATGATTGCATCCATTTGTAGTTGCCGAATTGGAATGGAATTGATGCAGGACCCTGCATTCACATTACCAGGCCTTTTTTTATTTAGGTCTGGTACACTCGTTTAGTGCAATGATTAAGTGGGAGGGCACTTCAAGCAAGTATGTAGGGCAGAGGGGTTGGTTTTGGATTCACAGCCTCAATCCCTACCTGAAACACTCACTATACTGGTTCTAAAACCACCTTATGGAGCCTCAGGCATTTCACTTGTAGCCCTGAACCCATAAGCTTTACTTGATTATGGGCTTGAAGTCTAGTTGACAAGTTGAATCAGGTGTGATATCTCTGGAATGAATTAAGTGCATGTATTCCTGAGGTTTGAGAACAACTGCCCTAATACTCTTTTGGAGTCGTCTAGGTGCTTGGTTCCCTAGAAGAATGAGAAATTCACCAGAATGTCATGACATTTAGGGTTAGGTTCAGGAATAGTTTTTCTTTTTAATAAACAATTGTTTGAACTGGACAGTCATGACATTATGGTACGTGTTACTAGTCTTTGTTCTCTGGCAACAAGAATGTGGATGACTTAATATTCTTGTGTGCTGAGTGGGGGTGGGGTTTTGCTTTGAACTGGGTAACTTCCCTTCGGCGAAGCTGTTTGTCATGGTAGCATGTCTTGCTGCTTCCTGCTTATATTCATCTTACAGCTCTACACCTGCTTTTATGAACACAATGAAGTTGTCAATTTTGAGCGTAACATTGCTGTATTTTCAAAAAAGTGCTTTTCACTATGGCTAAATGTAATGCCCACTGCAGTGAATAAAGTAGATATTTACTGAATGTTCAGTTGTCATGCCATCTTAATATGTCAGCATTAATTATGTAAACATTTTCATTTGTGAAAGTATGGATTTCTGTTTTACCACTAGGGGGAGCTGGAGAAACAGCTTCTTCAGGCTAACCCCATCCTAGAGGCCTTTGGAAATGCCAAGACAGTGAAGAATGACAACTCCTCCCGATTTGTAAGAATTTTGTTTTTGTATTCATGGAAGATGAGATGCGAATATCAACTGTAACCGACTCCTACCTCTGCTAACATTTGTTCATAAATGCCAACGTTCTCTTTGCCTTCACCCTTCTAGGGAAAGTTTATTCGAATCAACTTTGATGTAAATGGATACATTGTGGGAGCCAACATTGAAACTTGTATCCTTTTATCCAATAATTCATTGCAGTTCATGACAAACATCCAGTTTTAATATTAAATATCCCATGCCAATGTGGAACCTACGGTTTGTTATTGGTGCTTTTTTCCTTGATGAATGACGCTGCCAGATCTGCTAGAGAAGTCGAGAGCCATCCGACAGGCTAAAGAGGAAAGAGCTTTTCATATCTTCTACTACCTGCTATCTGGAGCTGGGGAGAAACTGCGCAGTGAGTGACAAACATTAATTTTTAGCATAATTCTGCCTTAAATGATATCCATAATTTGTTTTGTCTTGTGGACGGTGTCTGTAATATACCAACAGCAGTTTGCATTCTAACAAACTCTCCCAATTTTTCACCTTTGCTAGGTCAGCAGTAAATAACAATATATTTAAAAATATCAGTTCTGATTGCACAAGTGTTGTTTTTTTTCATTTGAACAGAAATGTTGTAAACTGGTGAAGAGTGTTAGAAACAAGGAAATGACCGAAGTTTTTAGGCCGCTCTTGTTTGCCATTCTTTGATGGGTGTTGACGGAGGGGAGGGCTTTTCTATTTGTCAACACATGCTGCTGGTCCTTTCGTTGACAATTCTGTTAGTATTGTATGCAAACACTTTGACAAATTCCAGAGTGCTTTTGATGCGTGGTTGGGGACATTACGCAGCTCAAAGACCCATAGTCTTCAACACCTTTTGCTTCCTCACTGGGATAAACATTCCAAAGTTTCTTCATTATTGTACGGTTTTCACAACCCATTGAAGACCGCCGGTAATACAAGTAATCCCACAAAGTTATAAAATTGTGATAGGTGTGGTCTTCCAGATAATCAGGTATTTTGGAGTATAATGCACCAGCAACATAGCACTCTGCATCCCAATGTTGGTTTGCAGGGGCCAGTCAGTGGCACATTTCCATCTGGTTGAAGGTTAAATCCCAGTGCCCCATGGCAGCGAAGGGGACATTGCTTTATTGTAGGGTTCTAACTTTCTAATGGGATGTTAATTTGAAGGATTCTGGTCACTAGTTTAGGGTGTTAACACAAGTGAAACAGTATTTCCCATCTGGTCTGCATCAACATGGCTACCTAACAGTTTGTATAGTGTCTTAACTCTTCTATTGTGTTTTCTCTGACCAGCTGAACTATGTCTGGAAGACTACACGAAATACCGCTTTCTGACCTACGGGAACGTGACCATTACTGGTCAGCAGGACCGTGACCTATATGTGGAGACGACAGAGGCCTTTGACATCATGGGTATCCCAGAGGATGAGCGGATAGGTAAACGAACTCCCCCCATGACACCTGGGTCTACTACAATACTTTAATATTCCATGTTCAATTAAATCTTTTTACATATGACTGCAAATAAATGAAGACACTAATTGATCAAAGTCATTAGTGCTCATTATGATAATTGGTCTTCCTCAGGTCTTCTGAAGACTGTGTCTGCTGTGCTTCAGCTGGGTAACATGAGCTTTAAGAAGGAACGCAACTCTGACCAGGCCTCCATGCCAGATGATACAGGTAGTGTTCTCCTTCAGTTGGACTGTTAGTGGAACTTAACAGGGATGTTCAGTGAGGTTGTGATTGGCCTTTACTAAAGCCTTGATGGAACTGCATTTGAATCCAGAGTTTAGGATAACGGCCGTTTTATTGCAGCTGAGAAGTAAGCAAATGCAGAGCTGGATGTGGGCAAGTTCATAGTGTCTGGAAAATGCAGCATTCTTCTGACTTTATACTGAAAAAGCTTCGTAGGATGTCATGCCTTTGCCAAATGAATTGGATATCCACAATCGGATACTACCCTGATTGAGAATGTGTCATTCACAGCTGTGGTATTTTGTGTTAAGAAGTAATAAATATTCAAAGTATAAAGTTTTTCTAGACAAACGCGCCCGTCACTAGTTTAGAAAATGCTTCCTTATCAGCTGCGATACATACCGTTAATTATCCATATCAGTGGGCTCTTAAAGTGATCTTAAACTAAATTTACCTCAGTGACACTGGCACCTTCGTTTACCCTATGCCTATCCCATCACAACCTCGCTGCATGTCCCTGCCTTTTCAATCATCTAGTTACACATCTGTTCCATTTCTCTCTCCCTCAGCGGCCCAGAAAGTGTGCCACCTGCTGGGCATGAATGTGACTGACTTCACCAGAGCCATCCTGTCCCCTAAGATCAAGGTGGGCCGGGATTTTGTACAGAAGGCCCAGACGCAGGAGCAGGCCGAGTTTGCGGTGGAAGCTCTGGCCAAAGCCTCCTATGAGAGGATGTTCCGTTGGCTGGTGATGAGGATCAACAAAGCCCTGGACAAGACCAAGCGACAGGGCGCCTCCTTCATAGGCATTCTGGACATCGCTGGCTTTGAGATCTTTGAGGTAGGGTAAACCGGGTGGAGAACGTGTATGTTTTGGTTGACCATGTGATCTATTTGTTAAATTGTGGTCAGTGATTGCATGCATGTTAACACTTAGAAGCTCATCCTGAAATTTTTTTAAATTGTACTTATCTTACATTAGCTAGCTAGATGTGACTATTCTTTTTGCACTGCTCATCCAACACTGAACCATTTAGTCAGATCACGTGCAGGATGATTACGCTCACCAATTATACTTCCATGATTTAATTTATAGGCGCCTAATCTGCACATGAGGAGTTGCTGGAGAGCAATGTGGCAAAGTATATAATCTGAGTTATCTATCCCAAATACCAGGCAGCACTATGCCAATTTGTGCTGCCTTGTGCTGTAGGTCTGGGCGAAGTCAGAGAAGCCATAGTCTGGCTCGAACCACTGACTGTCCTGGCGTGGTTTGTCCTGGCCAACTACACCACACGGACCCCTTTTTATTTTTACTTTTGTCACATTAAATGCATAGTTTGTAATTTTTGTAATGAAGCACTGACATGGTTTTTTGACTTAAAAGTCACTTTCTTATGATAGTTTTGTGAGCCAATGTTGACTAGCAAATAACAATATTTTGGGGGGATTTTGACACCCTGTCTCAAATGAAATGTTCTCACCAAAACAGGTACCTAATGTTTTTCTTCCTCATGTCTAGCTAAACTCGTTTGAGCAGCTGTGCATCAACTACACTAACGAGAAGCTCCAGCAGCTGTTCAACCACACCATGTTCGTCCTGGAGCAAGAGGAGTACCAGAGGGAGGGCATCGAGTGGAGCTTCATCGACTTCGGCCTGGACCTGCAGCCTTGCATCGATCTCATCGAGAAGCATGTAAATATTTTGCCCAGGGGTTATAATTTAAGTATTTTTTAAACTATTAGATTCAGCTTGTAAAACTACTATTTTTCCCAGTGTATTGAACTAATACCTTCAATCTTGGTCCAACACTTCAAAAGGACTAATTTACTATAAATGACAAACTAAGGCTAAGTGCCTTGCTTGTAATTTATGTTACAAGTTACACAATAACAGTTACGCAATCTTTTTAGAATTAACAGCATTCCATGCTTTGGTTTGTGTACCTTTCAGTGGTCAACACTTGTAAACTTAAGCTTCTTTTTTTACAAAATTATGCAAGCCAAGTATTCCTGAAGTTGGCATGTTTGCTTAACATGCACTGAATTATTTGTCTCTAATATTATAACCATATTTTTCTTCTGTACTTTTTCTTCTAGGCGAACCCTCCGGGTGTCCTGGCTCTTCTGGATGAGGAGTGTTGGTTCCCCAAGGCCACAGATAAAAGCTTTGTGGAGAAGTTGGTCCAGGAGCAGGGCACTCACCCAAAGTTCCAGAAACCCAAGAAACTGAAGGGCGATTCAGACTTCTGCATCATCCATTATGCCGGAAAGGTTAGTTATCACCACTCATGTGGATATGGATTGTCAGAAGTCTAGAAACGTCAGCAAAGTATGTTTTTCAGAAATCCTACAACTATGAGCTTTTTTATCTGGATTTCTGAAGACATTGTGCATTCCGAACAAATAGGAATGATAAGATGAAAGAACTCCTTGATGAAAGGTCAGCTTTGATCACAACCCCCATGCCCCACTTAGGTGGAGTACAAGGCAGACGAGTGGCTGATGAAGAACATGGACCCTCTGAACGACAACGTGACCACGCTGCTCAACCAGTCTACTGACAAGTTTGTGTCAGAACTCTGGAGAGATGGTTGGTTTAAGGAAAACACTCAGAGCTGACTACACTAACTGGATTGATCTTTGTATTCCTACTGTTAAACTGAGTACTTTGTTGGCCAGTATATGCTTTTCTGCCAGAAATGCAACAAAACACGATTTCGAAAAGTTTTGTCCATGGTGCTGATACTTCTTATTCTCCCTTCCTCTCAGTGGACCGGATTGTTGGCCTGGACAAGGTAGCTGGGATATCTGAAGGGGGGATGCATGGGGCCGCTAAGGTCCGGAAGGGCATGTTCCGCACGGTGGGCCAGCTTTACAAGGAGCAACTAACGAACCTCATGACCACACTGCGGAACACCAACCCCAACTTTGTCCGCTGCATCATCCCCAACCACGAGAAGAAGGTATTCTGACTAGTTGTCAAGTCGCCAGTTGTTCGAGGAGAGTTTTGACTAGAAGATATGATTAAATGTGTGATATGAAGAACATGCAGTTTGTCTTCCACTTTCATACACTTTTGGTGCCTGACTTCTTTTTGTCATGGTCAGGCTGGGAAGCTGGAGCCCCACCTGGTTCTGGACCAGCTAAAGTGTAATGGAGTCCTGGAGGGGATCCGTATCTGCAGACAGGGCTTCCCCAACCGCATAGTCTTCCAGGAGTTCAGGCAGAGGTAACCGCAGATGGTGTGCCTTTGTTGTGATCAAATATCTGCTCATCGTCACTGGGCGGACTAGACTTCGCACTCTTTTGCTGGTGAAATGCATTTCAGTTTTTGTCTTCTACTCATCCTGTCTTTCCAGATATGAAATCCTCACTCCCAATGCCATTCCCAAAGGATTCATGGATGGCAAACAATCATGTGTTCTCATGGTAAGAGCTGTTAAACCTAACTGTCCGTCATCCAAAATGTAATTCCAACGCGTCCCAGAACTTCCAAAAACTTTGTCTTGCTCCTAGATCAAGGCGCTGGAGCTGGATTCGAACTTGTTTCGTATTGGCCAGAGTAAGGTGTTTTTCCGGGCAGGAGTCTTGGCCCACCTGGAGGAGGAGCGAGACATGAAGATCACTGAACTGATCATCAGCTTTCAGGCATGGTGTCGTGGATACGTGGCCCGCAAGTAAGGAACTGACTGTATAAAGCATTAACTGTCATATGTTTGGCTTATTGATTATATACTGTATATGCATTTGTGTGTGTGCTTTGCCAATAAACATAATGTAGATTGACTACTTGATGTGAATTTTGAATTTTTTTTTTCCTTCTGTCCCCAGGTCATTCATCAAGAGACAGCAGCAGCTGACTGCCATGAGGGTGATTCAGAGGAACTGTGCGGCATACCTCAAACTCAGGAACTGGAATTGGTGGAGACTTTTCACCAAGGTGGATGGAAGGTTCCAATGAATCTGTTTTGCCACCAGAACATTTGCTTCATCCTGTGGTTTCAACGATGTACCTTAATGTGACCGACACTCTGTCCCCAGGTGAAGCCTCTGCTGCAGGTGTCCCGGCAGGAGGAGGAGATGCTGGCCAGGGAGGAAGAGCTGGCCAAGACCAAGGAGAGGCAGCAACAGACTGAGCAGCAGCTCAAGGAGTTTGAGTCCAAGCAGCAGCAAGTATGGAATGTCTCTTCTACTAATTATATTTCTATGGACTAAGCCTTCAATTGAAAGTATTGGCTGCTACCTCTAATCGATGATTAACTCCTACTTGTAGCTTTTTACTACGTTTTGTAGAGATGGTTACCTAAACCCTATGGTTTAAAACTTCTCAGGGAAGGCCAGCCAGCTTATGTATTTGAAATATTCTAGAGTTAGAATGCCTGATTCCACTTGTCTACTAACAACAAGACTTTGATTAGTGAATATGGTGAGGGTTTTGTGGCTTCAGCTGTCCTAGGCAATGATTTGTCCTAATCCGGTGTAAGAAAATAAGAGTTCCAAGAATCCCCAATATAGTTTAACCTTGCATTATTCTAATGCGTTGCTCTCTCTCTTTCCCATCCACCAGCTAAATGCAGAGAAGCTGGCACTGCAGGAACAGCTGCAGGCGGAGACAGAGCTGTGTGCCGAGGCTGAGGAGATGCGCTCCCGTCTGGCCATCAAGAAACAGGAGCTGGAGGAGATCCTCCATGACCTGGAAGCCCGGGTGGAGGAGGAGGAGGAGCAGGTCGCCCTGCTACAGACGGAAAAGAAGAAGATGCAGCAGAACATCACGGTAGAGCTTAAAGAACTTCTCTGACTGCGCTCTGGGCCCAAACTGTCAAAAGTCCTTGGCGAGACATTCTTGTAAATGGCGAGATTTGCGAAGAAAATTCAAAATCGTGCATTTCTTAGTAATGCAATTTTTTTTTGCTTCTATAAACATCTTGTAATTTCCCCCAAATGTATTCTCCGTGGGTCGTGGAGATTTAGAATGAGTAGGTGAAAGACCACTGTCTGTCCCCATGTGTCTGTAGGACCTGGAGCAGCAGTTGGATGAGGAAGAGGCCGCCAGGCAGAAGCTCCAGCTGGAGAAAATGACAACAGACGCCAAGCTGAAGAAGCTAGAGGAGGATGTCATGGTGCTGGACGACCAGAACAACAAACTCATTAAGGTTTGTAAAACACTGATTATTCAATCATGGATAAATGTAAAGGGTCTGGATGGAAAAGAAAGGGGAAAAAAGGTTTAACGTTTTTCCTGCAATGGTTCAGACATGGCGTAACTTTCTGCAGTGATTGTTTCACAGGAGAAGAAGATGTTTGAAGAGCGTATCTCTGAGTTCACCAGTAACCTGGCTGAGGAGGAGGAGAAGTCCAAGAGCCTGCAGAAACTGAAGAACAAGCACGAGGCCATGATCACCGAGCTGGAGGGTAGGTGGACCCAAGAGTCTGTCGTTTTAGTATTGCACCTGTGTGACTAACACGTTAGAACTACACGTTGAGTGTGTGGACCAAGCTCTAAAACGTGGTGTTTTACCACAAACCCTACAATGCATTATTGCAATTATAAACTGTTAAGCAACCATCTCTCCCTCCAAACAGACCGCCTGAGGAAAGAGGAAAAGAGTCGTCAGGAGCTGGAGAAGAACCGCAGGAAGCTGGAGGGAGAATCCTCAGAGATCCATGACCAGCTGGCCGACCTGCAGGCCCAGATAGCAGAGCTCAAAGCCCAGCTTGCCAAGAAGGAAGAGGAGCTACTGGCTGCTCTCACCAGGTAAGAGAGAAGGGAAATTCATGATTGGAGAGGTGGCGTAAAGTATGTCAAAAGGAAAATGTGTAAAGTATGTTACATGCCATATTTATTCAGACAAAGGCAGGCCACATTTAATTGACTTGGGGTATGCATTTTGTTGAGTATTTTTATTTCCTTTTGAATGTATTTAACTTACTAGGGTGTGTTAAAAAATAATTCTAAATTTAAATTGCCAATGCCCACCACCCTCCAGGATCGAGGAGGAGGCAGCGGCCAAAAACACAGCCCAGAAGAAGATCCGAGAGCTGGAGGCCCAGTTGTCAGAATTGCAGGAGGACCTGGAGCTGGAAAGGGCTGCGAGGAACAAGGCGGAGAAACACCGTAGGGACCTCGGAGAGGAGCTGGAAGCTCTGAAGACCGAGCTGGAAGATACGCTGGACTCTACGGCAGCACAACAGGAGCTTAGGTACTAGAAGCAAGCATGTATCCACATTGATTACATTGGGATTAAGACATTTGCCAAGTGTACATTCAACACAGTTTTATAGTAACCATTTTATACAATTACCATCAATTAATTTCTTCACCACCTTCAATGACTGTTCTGCGGTTCAGAACCAAGCGGGAGACTGAGGTGAACCAGCTGAAGAAGGCTCTGGAGGACGACTCCAAGTTGCACGAGCAGCAGGTGGCCGACATGAGGCACAAACACAACCAGGCCTTCGACGAGCTCAACGAACAGCTGGAGCAGGCCAAGAGGGTAAGGGCTCTACTGTCCTGTGAGGTGGTCCCCAGGCATTTAGTCCATCCAGTCCCAACTTTAACAATTCTTTGGAAAAATTTGTCAATCAGCCTATAATTGCAACTTCCACCTAAAGCCACAAAGACTGGCTCATACTGTGAAATCTAGGAATATTTTTTATAGTAAGAATAATATGTTTTTTCCCCTCTTGTTTTCAATATTTCCTGCTGGGCTGACGGGTTAGTACATTTTAACAATTTAGGTATTAAGGCTGTGCTTTAATATTTGGCATGTAAGGTTGTGCTGTAGTAATTATTTCATTAGTCGTTCCTTGCATGGTGCTAATTATCAGCAGACCCTAATGAACATTAACTTGCTCAGACATCAAACAACAAGTTGGTAGTTTGGCTTTAGTAATGCCAGTGTAATTGATGTTCTTGTGCATGCTCTTTTAGACCAAGGTGTCAATGGAAAAAGCGAAGCAGGCTCTGGAGAGCGAGAAGAACGAGCTGGCCATCGAGCTGCAGAGCCTGACCCAGGGGAAGAATGACTCTGAGAACCGCAGGAAGAAGGCAGAGGCCCAGGTGCAGGAGCTGCAAGTCAAACACACAGAGAGTGAGAAGCAAAAGCAGGAGCTGGCCAACAAGGTGGCCAAGCTGCAGGTATGGATAAATACAAACTGATCTGGATAACGAAGGGGAAGAGTGCCTAAAGTGTTGATCCCTTTTCTACAATCTAATCTATCGTTTTTGGCTGTATGAATGGGATTGTGCTCATTTTTTCTTTGTGTCCAGTTGGAACTAGATAATGTTACCGGCATGTTGACTGCTGTGGAGGGCAAGTCCATCAAGGCAACCAAAGACTTTGCAGCTGTAGAGGCTCAGTTACAGGATGTACAGGTATGGTTACCAACATATCATCTACCATGAGCAGAGTCTTTATAGTCTGGATTATATAGTCTCTGCTTGCAGTGTCTCTAATGTATTTAATAATGATATGCTTTGTTTTTTTTCCATTGCCGATTATATGGTCAACACGATTTAGGATGGTGTTTCTTAAACTTGGAGATGAGAATGACAATAAGAACTTCAGGGTTTAGCTTGGGTTTGCCTTTGTCAGGGCAGGCCATAAATGGCATTACATATAGTATATGGACACAGAAGTTAAGTGAAACTGTCCAAATTGTATTATTGGTTGTCTGTGTTTTAGAGATCTCACACACACACGTGCGCACACACACGGTGTTGGACCATTCTTTGTTTAAAGGCCTTCACCAACCTCTTCCTCTTTGACCTGACAGGGGCTGCTCCAGGAGGAGACTCGTCAGAAGCTTGCGCTCTCCAGTCGTCTGCGCCAGATGGAGGATGAGAAGAGCAACCTGAAAGAGACTCTAGAGGAGGAAGAGGAGGCCAAGAAGAACTTGGAGAAGAACCTTCATGCCTTTCAAGCACAGGTTGGTAGCACTATACGTAGGTAGGACATTACGATGTCCCTCCAGTTCTTCCTCTACCATGCATACATTAGACAAGCAAGCCATTATTCTATATCCTGTTGAACTGTGGCACTTTGACAGGATATATAGACCATGAGGTCTCATGTGTGAGACATGCATGTATTATCTTGATATGCATAAAAAATAAGATTATACTTTAAGTGACTTTTTATTTTTATTTTAACATTGTCTTTCCCCTAATATCATATCCTCACTTTCTACCAACTACTACAGGTGAATGAGATGAAGAAGAAGGTGGAGCTGGAGGCCCAGTCCCTGGAGGGGGCAGAGGAGAGCAAGAAGCGCCTGCAGCGTGAGCTGGACAGTGTGGTCCAACAGCTGGAAGAGAAGAAGTCAGCCTTCGACAAGCTGGACAAGACTAAGACGCGCCTGCAGCAAGAGCTGGATGATGTGATGGTGGACCTAGACAACCAGAGGACCATCGTGTCCAACCTTGAGAAGAAGCAGAAGAGGTTTGACCAGGTTGGTGGTGTTAAAAAAAGAGATTGTCAGCAGCTGCTGTTCTGAATTACGCCCTGAAGGGATAGTTCGTACCGGTACTGGAGTTGCCCTGACAATGTTGAAATGTATTTGGTAGTTTTATTATTTGGTAGTTAATATCAAATTGTTTTATTAATGGTGTGTAGATCGATCATCAGATGTTTCAATCACTGGTCTGACATCTACTAAAGACATCCGCTTCTGTTTATGCACTAGCTCTGACTATCTGCTAATAGACTTCCTGGTTTATGCGCTAGCTCCTGGCTGAGGAGAAGACCATCTCCAGCAAGAATGCTGAGCAAAGGGACCGGGCCGAGGCTGAAGCCAGGGAGAAGGAGACACGAGCCCTTACTCTGACCCGTGAGCTGGAAACCATGTCTGCTCTGAAGGACGAACTGGAACGGGCCAACAAAGGCCTCAAGGCAGAGATGGAGGACCTGGTCTCTTCCAAGGATGACGCTGGCAAGAGTGTAAGCTGATGAGTTAATTTTATATATCCTATTGTTTTAATGACAGGAAAGTAGGAAGCAGAGGCTAGAGACGGGTATGTAGAATTAATCAGGGCAGGGACTTGAACGCCTGTAGTCAATGTCCTCTGGAGTCGGGAGATTACACTGCTACACCAAACTGTGACACAGAGCACAGTCATATTTAATTGTTTATTATAATTATTAGTAACAAGTCCTTATCTCGTAGGTCCACGAGCTGGAGAAAGCAAAGCGTGCCATGGATCAGCAGGTGGAGGAGATGCGCGTTCAGCTAGAGGAGTTGGAGGATGAGCTGCAGACAACAGAGGATGCCAAACTCCGCCTGGAGGTCAACTTGCAGGCTTTGAAGGCCCAGTTCGAAAGAGATCTGCAGGCTAGAGATGAACAGGGTGAAGAGAGGAGAAAACTGCTGGTCAAACAGGTACAACAAGCTGAAGATGCCATTCACATTGTACAGCATGACCTCCGTGTTTATCAGGAACGGAAAATTAAATTAAACAGGATCTTCCTGTATTGAAAACAAAATTTGTTTCGAAACATTTTGTGTAGGATGTGACTAACTGCATGGTTTTAAAAGGCACTTTTTTTTTTTCCTCAGGTACGTGATATGGAAACTGACCTGGAGGATGAGCGGAGGCAGAGGGCCCTAGCCGGAGCAGCCAAGAAGAAGCTGGAGCTCGATCTGAAGGACCTGGAGGCAGCCATTGACATGGCCAACAAGGGCCGTGATGAGGCTCTTAAACAGCTGAAGAAACTCCAGGTACACACACACTTAACAATATACTGTACATATACAGATGAATCAACTACTGAGTTACAGCGTGCATGGGGCACCAAGGTTTGCTAGTGTTAAGAGCATCTGATTGCCATCCAAGGACCCAGTTTTGGATCCCTGACTGCTAAAGCTCTTTCTGTCTGTGCAGAAGACCGTTAATCCTAATTGCTTCCAGGTCATTGCTGTAAATAACTGGTTGTTAGTCAACTCTCCTGGTTAAAAACCGTTCTAACAACATCCTTAGAAGCTTCCATCGGTTTAGACAACTTAGACAACTTAGTTACAACTCCTGTGGAAAACATACTTGTTCAGGGCTTTATGTGGCTATTGTACATGTCCGTATTCCCAGGCTCAGACAAAAGATCAGATGAGAGACTTTGAGGAGCTGCGTCTTTCCAGAGACGAGGCCCTGAATTTGGCTAAGGAGAATGAAAAGAAGGTCAAGACCATGGAAGCGGAGACTATTCATCTCCAAGAGGTATGACTGTCAAGTCTCCTGCCGACCTGTCCACCTGTACTGTCCATTTACTTCTCCTGACAATCCTCCCCTATTTCCCGTAGGAGCTGGCGTCTGCTGAGAAAGCAAAGAGGCAGGCCCAGGCAGAGAGGGATGAGCTACAGGAAGAGATCAACAGCCATGCCAGCAAGGCGTACGACCCGCTCTTAATACTTTGTTATTACTTATACTAAGTGTCCTTCCCTCATAACATATCCCACTCAATCTAGCTCCCTGACGGTGGATGAGAAGAGGAGGCTGGAGTCCCGCATCGCGAAGCTGGAGGAGGAACTGGAGGAGGAGCAGTTGAGCACTGAGATGGTCAACGACCGCGTCAAGAGAACCACACTGCAGGTACCTTTGAGTCCTTTCACTTCAGACCATGTTTTGAGACCGACGTTACCCGTTGGGCTCACGGCGCTCTTTAACCCAGCCACTCGCTGTTCGTCCGATAGGCTGAACAGCTGACCACTGAGCTGACTGCAGAACGCAGCACATCCCAGCGCCTGGAGGCGGCCCGGGCCCAGCTGGACAGACAGAACAAGGAGATGAAGCTCAAGCTGACAGAGCTAGAAGGGGCGGTTAAGTCCAAGTACAAGGCCTCGATCACCGCCATGGAGGCCAAGATACTGCAGCTGGAGGAACAGGTGGACATAGAGTCAAAGTAAGAACCCCTTGTCACCCTCCATTTGTCCTTCCGTTCCTGCCAATGTCCTTTTACATTTTTGGAAGCAGCTGAGAAGGTGCCCTTTCAAGAGTCTGCATTTCCTAATTCCTCATGTTTTCAGGGAGCGCCAGCAGTCGTCCAGGCTGGTTAAGCGTGCAGAGAAGAAGCTGAAAGAGGTTTTGCTGCAGGTGGATGATGAGAGGCGTAATGCGGAGCAGTATAAAGTAGAGGTCAGTTTCTCTCTCTAAAGACCAGAGCTACATCATTTACAGAGCCCCATACCTGTAGTACTGAATGTAGTCCCAGGTGTGACCGGAAAAGGATACTATGCAGGTTATAACATTACCTCCAGACTTTGTAAGGAACCTGAATCTGGGCATGTCTGCAAAATGTTTTTTACATCTGGAACACACCCAAATAGACCCAACCGGTGATCGAAAATCTTACTTTGTTCTCACCAGGCGGAAAAGGCAAACGTCCGCATGCGTCAGCTGAAGCGGCAGCTTGAAGAGTCTGAGGAGGAAGTGACACGGGCCAATGCCAAAGGCAGGAAGCTACAGAGGGAGCTGGAGGAAGCCACAGAGTCACATGATGCCATGAACCGTGAGGTCAGCACCTTGAAGAGCAAGCTAAGGTATGTTAAGTGTTAAATTCAGGCTTGGGTAAGATCTTTGTTGAAACGATGGTTCCAGGAGTCAGGTTGTGGTAGATAATAGAATGCTTTAAGTACTTCTCATTACGGAAACAAGGTCATCATAACAAGGCATCTAAGACTGGTTCTGGGAAAATGCCCCGAGTGGTCATATGGAACTGACTTATATAGCCTTTACATTGTTGTTCACATTCCTTCTAGAAGGTTCTACTCAACTCGTGACTTGTGAGAACATGTGCCGGTCACCTTAACTTCTATCACTATCTCTTAATGTCCAACCTTGATTGTCTGCCTATATGATCCATACTCCTTAGTGCACTCCTTTCTGAATAACTCAGTTTTCCTATCTGTCTAAATGTCCTGTCAGTAAAATGTCCTGTTCTATTAGTCTGAATGGCATCTACATGTATTAGACCTGTGATGGAATTACAGTCTAACCTACAATAGCTCAAATAGTTATAAGCAGTCTAATATATAACAGAGTTATAAGTGATAAGTCCTAAGCCATAAGCTAAAGCTTATTCTGATGTTATAGTATGCGGCTGTAAGGGTCTTACGTCATTCCTTGGCCTGGCCTTCCTTGCCTACTCTCCTAAAGGAAAGTCTTATCTTGACCCTGAACATGTCTGTCTACATGTCCTAGAATCTTCCTAAAGGCCTCAACGAATAGCCACATAACTCTCTCATCCAGTAATACCATTCTAAACTGTTCAAACTGTATTTAAACATGATTATATAGAATATAATTATCAACAGGTACGTCTCCCATCACCATTACAACAGCCTGTGTCCACACCACCATGGATTTGTTTAACAGGGTGAAGTCTTACAGATTGTTCAGGGATTCAGTACCATTGGGAATTGACTGTGTTGCTTGTTTACTTCTAGGCGTGGGGACTTGCCAACCAACTTGCCATCGAACATGCGCCGTGCCATCAATCGTGCAGGATTGGCGGAAAGTGATGATGAGACTGACTTGACCAGTGAAACACCTGAGCACGCACATGAATGAGAGCCCAGCACTAGAGCTAACTGTTACTTTCTATCGCCAGAGTTGCCAACATATTTCACTAGCACATGTTCTAGCGTATTCTACATCTCCATTACTGTTAAGGCAGCAATGTCTGCACAAATATTAGACTACTGTCTGTGTCCACTTTGTTATGGTTTAGGTAGTAGTTGTCTTGTGAGCATTAGTCATATGTAGCTATACAAACTCACACATTTTACATCAACACGTCATCTTAGAGAAAATATGGGTGGCCAAATTATACATTCCATATGTTATTTTGAGTTTTGTTTTCCCACTGAAGAGGCTTTGTTGGCTTTTTTTCTACTCTGCCATTTTTGATATTACAGTATATACATTTCCAAGAAATGCAGCTAGAATTGCTATTGTGGTGTATGTTTAAGCAATAATCCCAGAGTAGGTGTGGTGTATGGCCAATGTAACATGATGTTTAAGGTTCTTACACAATATGTGGTGTGCACAGATACAGCTGATAGCTGGGGTATATTGGCAATATACTGCTACACCTCAGTTGCCTTATTGTTATTATATACTGTTTACCAATGTAATTAGACTGGTGTATGGTGTGATGTAACAGGCCTTTCAGCCAATCTCCAACCAGGACCCAAACAACTCAGTTTTATCAATAGTATTTTAGTAGCACTGCCTACTCTACCCATGTGTACCAGGAACTTGCTATGCTGTTGTGGTTATGTATTTCCAAATATAGTGTTTTACAGTGGACATCATTTAGATTTTGTTTTTTGCAGTAATTCAATATGGTTGATCTGATTTAGGTTATTCAGAAATAGTGTATTTCTCACTGGTTTCAGCACTATTAAGCCAAAAAAGTTTCCACTTGTTGGCACAGACCTGACTACGTTAATGTTTTACTGTTCTGTAGAGCACACTTTTGTGTTTATTTTCAAACTGGTGTAAAGCTAGTAGATTCACAGAGTTATAGCCTTAACACATGTAAATCAGTCATTTGCATTAGGGATCAGGTTTTATAGTAGGAATATCACAAGGCCTAATAGCTTCTGAACAATTTGAATTGGTTAGCATGTTCTAAACGATGTTGACTTGTGGTAGTGGGTTAGCTATAATGCATTTATTTACTTTTTGCCTTTGCACATAGGTGGAAGTAATCAATTTAAATGTTGGAACAGCCATTTACTGTATTTCTAGGTTCTCATCTTAAAGCAAAAAGATTATCAAGTTGTCAGCTTTCACTTGAATATATTAAAGTCTATATAGATATTCAGCCGCACAGGAGATAGTGGTGTAAAAGGCTGATTTTGCAATACTGTCACTCAGGTGTCATTGTCACAGAGGAGTATATTGAGTAAAAAAATGTTTTATTGAAATTGTATTTTTTATTCAGATTCAATGTTTCAATAAAAGTACAAATTGAAATGAGTACAACTGATTCAATTTTTATTCCTTTATTATTTTTGGGGACGCTATTAATGTGCTTCCATTTCACACATTTAAACGTACAATATGTCGTTTTTGGCCGCCAGGGGTCTCAATCAAAATAATATGGCAAAAGATGTACTTGGATGACGTCGGGAAGTAGCGTGGGATAATCGCTCTCTTAATACATCCATGGGGACAATGGGTTTGTTATCGTCGTCAAGGACAACCTGCCAATCTAACGTCTCCGGCCGAAAAAAAATTCACTAACAAAGTAATGTATTGTTAATGTGAATAAAGTAGTTATTTTATGTTAGGCGGTTCCCTGGAACTTACAGCAACAGAGCATTCAAAGGTTATATTGCGCCATTGACCGAAGACCAAATGAAACGTCCCGTGTCTTCGAATTATATTACAATTTTCTCTGTTTGAAAGTTGGTGGAAACATTTGGGATAATGTAAGAACACGATGAGAGATATATATATATATATATATATATATATATATATATATATATATAAATCGTATGTATGTGTATGTGTATATATATGTATAATATAGGTATAGAGATGTTTGCTTTTTAATGCATAGTACGTTTTTTGTTATTGCTTTGGAAAACTACATATTGTACCTTTAAACGGTGAACTGATCTAGATTGACTATTTATACAACGTCCAGTTTCACCAGCAGTGACAGTATGTTCACCAGCAAAAGTTCACCAGTAGGTGTCCATAGTGTCCATTTTTGCGCACGCTCCCTCAGTGATCTGCAGTGGTGAGAAGCCACTAGCTGAAACCGGTTCATAGCGGGTTGGCCAAGACGAGAAAGGAAGGAGGGGCTTGGGGCGACAACAGTCACATCGCACCATTGCGGGTTTGACATTCAACGACGCAGACAGCAACAACAAGCAAGGTTGATAGCAAAGGCAGAGCATAGTATTTCATGAGTACATGTAGTTGAACTACAAGCTAGCTAATCCGTTAACTGGTTGTACTTCGGGTGCATTCAAAAGTTAAAAGGACAAAAACTAGCCAACTACTATTGCTAAATTGTTAGCTCATCAACGTTAAAGCAAAGTAGTTAACGACACGTCAACTTGTTATTATAAAACATTTTTGTTATATGGGTTATTGGCTACAGTACACAACACGGGCGAGGTTTCTAGTTAGCTACAGTAGCCTGTGTAGAGACCCGTTAGCAGCTAGCTAGTAATTCTACAGCTGCCGTGTTTGTTGAAGCTAGCCCGTTACCGGCAAAATGACTGTGGTTGAGTTGAATGAAGTCATCATCGGTCCCTAACTTCAAAGTCAGGTAACGTATTCGTGCCATGTTCTCACGTGTCACGTACCTACCCTTTGACCTCCACGCTAATAGCTATAAAGAGGTGGCTAACAACTCTTCAGTCTTACATGCGACTCAGCAAAACGTGAACATGCTAGTGTAATCTGTTACTCTCACTGTGGTGAACATGTTACTGTACCGGTAACTCGCTGTAGTGATCATACTAATGTAACCGGTAACTCTCAGTGTAGTGAACATTTTAATGTAACCTGTAACTCTCACTGTAGTGAGCATGTTAGTGTAACATGTAACTTTCACTGTAGTGCGAATTCTAATGTAACTGCGAACTCTCATTGTAGTTCTGGCTTCAAGAGAAGAGGAGGCGGCGGCGGCGGGCGCTTTAACCCTTCAGGCTCCACCCAACGTATCCACATCAAAGATGGAGTTGGCGCTTGTAAGTTAATACCATCCTAGTTTGTAGATCGATGTACCTACTAGCCTTGGAGACACCAATGAGAGTGATGTGAATGTGAGAGTATGATAGTAGGCTAAAACCTTGCAGAGATGATCTAAAACAGGGGTCTATAACCCTGGTGCTGGAGGGTTACCATCCTGTAGGTTTTCACTCCAACCTCATAATGTGGCATCATAAAGGCTTATCAACCAGCTACTTATTAGAATCAGGTGTGCTAAATTGGAGTTGGAAAGAACAGTCAGGACAGTAGCTCTCCAAGAACAGGGTTGGACATGCTTGATCTAAAAAGATGTGGGCATGTGACTTTATATTCTTCATAATGTAATACTACTTTAAACTTACAAAAAGGAATGGACTAAATGTTGAGACATTGGCTGTTTTTTGCATATACTTAAAAAGTTAAATACTGCTGAAAGGCGATTTTTGCTCATCTTTTGTCTAGTGTAGCAGAAGAATATAAAATATGGATTTGGTGATGTCAACCTGAAATACCAGTATCTAGTTGCAGGTAATTTTAGAGAAGTGTAAAGAGATTCAGATATGGAGTTAGTCAGAATTTTTAGTAAATACTTTATTCAGAAATTGGCAGTATCAGCAAAACCAGGTCATGCTAGGTTTCAGTGACTATGCAACAAACGTGTTCACTATGGTCATGAACGTGAACTCGGAATGAGCATGAGTTGAACTGACTCCATCCTCAGCCCCCATTGGTCATTATTGTCTGTTGCCATGGCATTCTTTAGAACAATTGAATTTCATAGGCCTGTTTGTTTAAAGGGAGATCATGGGAATACTCGGTTATAATTCAAAGCATGTGACTGTGGGCCAGTGGAGACTGCCATTTGTTTTTATGTGCACACATTTTAGTAGTAGACCTTTTTATTTTTAAAGGTTGTGTCGCACTAGCCTGAAGAAAACATTGTATTTCACACAGTCGCAAAGTAAGTCATTCCCACCACCCAATTTTCAGTGACCCATATTTATTGACACACACACACACTAGCCTCCACAAACACACACACACACGCGCGCGCACTATACGTATATGACTCATGGAATTTTGTCAAGAAGGCTTTTGGCAGTGTTTTTCAAAGGGTGGGGGTGTAGAAATACAGTTTGTGTGCATGCAAATCAGCAAGTGTTTGAGTGAGATAGAGAAATCTATTGCCTGTGGATTAGGCTGTGAATGTGGAGGGGCTGGGAGAGGTACGGTAGCAGCAGCAAGACGGTGTGTATGTGAGAGAGAGAGAGAGAGAGAGAGTGACGGAAGGGAGCGAGAGATGGAGACAGCTCACTGGTAATATGCTGCTGGTAGCAGCAGAACAGAGCCAGGGAGAGAGAGGGCATGGAGGGAGACGTGCAACAGAAACAGGAATGTCAAGAAGGCAAACCATCCAGCATCTTGGGAAAGGTAGGCAGGATGGCCAGCAGTGTATGTGCATCAACTTGTCTGATGGTGTCGAGCAAAAGCGTGTGTGCGTTTAATGCTATGTCTTTTGTGTGTGTGTGTGTGTGTGTGTGTGTGTGTGTGTGTATTAGGGAAGCATTCCAACCTTTTGAAATTGCATATTTGTTCTTGATATTAAACAATATCCTAAAATCAAACCCGATCTCTGCTAAGGAGTGATAAGGCGTAGTTAAATGATATCTACCTCTTGTAGATCGGCCAGTCTGTTTTCATGTAATTGCTGTCGGTTGTTGTGGATGTGTGGTTGCTGCCATCAGTGATATGGTTAAGCATTGGGCCTATAGCACTACTAGCATGGTTGGGTACAGTATTAATGTACTTTAATTATAAATGCATTTAATGTCCTCATTTTACTGTCCATACAGGATTCACTGCTGTGATAGGCAATTTGCATGAAAATAAAACATTTGAAAGTGCCACCTATACATTACAATGTTTTTAATTTTGTACAATTGTTTTGGGGGGTGTTTAAATTTTATTTACAGTATAGTAGGAAGCCAGGGAGACAGTTATGTAGAGGGAGACTGAGAGAAGGGCACAAACAGGCAGTCAGCCGAGTCTTGAACCCCATCATCTGTGGAGTCAGGAGCTTAGACCGCTACACCAACTCTAGCTCACATATTACAAAGTAAATAATAAACTTACGACCACATCATTAGGTACACCTTGCTAGCACTGGCTTGGGCCCCATTTTGCCTTCAGAACTGCCTTAATTATTTATGACAGATTCAACAAGGTGCTGCAGACATTGCTCAGAGATATTGGTCCATACTGGATATATTACATCACACAGTAGCTGCAGATTTGTTGCCTGCACATCCATGATTTGACTCTCGCGTTCCACCACATCCCAAATGTGCATGATTGGCTTGATCTGGTGACTGAGGAGGTGATTTGCGTGCAGTGAACTCATTGTTATGTTCAAGAAGCCAGTTTGAAATGTGAGCTTTGTGACTTGGAATGTTATCCTGCTGGACGTAGCATTAGAAGATGGGTACACTGGTAATAAAGGGAATGGACACAGTCTGCAATAACACGCAGGTAGGCTGTGGTATTCAAATGATGCTCAATTTTTACTAAGGGGCCCAAAGTGTGCCCAGACTATATCCCCCACATCATTAATACCACCACCACCAGCCAGATCTGTTGCTACAAGAGAGGATGGGTCCATGCTTTCACATCTAATTCCGACCCTACAATCTGAAAGTCACAGCAGAAGTTGAGACTCATCAGACCAGGCAAATGGTTTCTTCTCTTGTCCAATTGTGGTCAGCCAATGCAATTTGTAGCCTCAGTTTCCTGTTCTTACCTGACAGGAGTGTCGCCCGGTGTGGTCTTCTGCTGTTGTAGCCCATCTGCTTCAAGGTTCGGCGTGTTTACATTCAGAGATGCTCTTCTGCTGACCTTGGTGCTAAAGAGTGTTAATTTGATTTACTGTTGCCTTTCAATCAGCTCGAACCAGTCTGGTAATTGTCCTCTTACCCATGCCATCAAAAATACATTTTTTCGCACAGGATATTTTCTCTTTCTGACAATTCTCTGTAAACCCCAGAGATAGTTGTATGCGGAAATCCCAGTACATCAAGACTTTCTGAAGACTTACTCAAACCAACCCGAGTGGCACCAACAAACATGGCACTTTCAAAGTCACTTTAATCCTCATTCTTCCCCATTCTGATGCTTGGTTTGATCTTCAGCAGAATGTCTTGATCATGTTCTGCCACGTGATTGGCTGATTTTAGATATTTGCATTGATGACCAGTTGTACCTAATGAAGTGGCTGGTGAGTGTATAGTTCCATTACAGTAAATGCTAGTCCCATTACTAAATAGGTCTGAATAGATGAATGGATATCTATGTACCGTAATGGTCAGCCCAGCGTACACATGAGCTTTCAGAGTGCACGTTCCGTTTGACACTCCTATAGACATCTCTGCAAACTAGTTGCTTTTTTCTGTGAAATTTGCAGTTTTTAATCAATATCTCATTTATGTGAATTGTGTAGTTCTGGTGAGTTTTATATGGGGTGGGGGTCAAGTGCCCAGCACAATTGCCCATAGACTGGACTGGAGTGAGAACACAGACTTTTTTCAGAGCTGTTGTCAAGTTGCAATCTTCTCAATAAAATGTATTTGGTGATATGTCTGACTTTACGACAATCAGACTCAAGATAATCTGCTTTTCCATGGATGTTTAAAACAACTTTTTGCGGTTCTACTAAAATAGACACTAGTTGTGAGTTATGTTTTTGTTTGCCAACAATGTAACATGCTGTTTAAATAACTTAACATTAGGTACTAGTTGTTAAAGTAGAAGTGTATCGTGATAAACCTTTCCTAACATTACCCCATCAAATCTTTCCAACAATGTAACATGCTGTTTAAATAACTTAACATTAGGTACTAGTTGTTAAAGTAGAAGTGTATCGTGATAAACCTTTCCTAACATTACCCC